>OMKY01057091.1:0-16876 GCA_900302395.1 Bregmaceros cantori | reverse complement strand
ATCGAGACTGATTGAAAGTCTTGATCTCCTTTTTCTTCTGTCTTTTCTCTTCTTTCCAGTCCTCCGTTAAAGGAGTTCTGTAACCAATTCCAAATTACTGTCCTTAACTGGGAAATCAAGGTTGAAAGGTAGTTTTTTTGTAAATAGCTGCTATATTCCTTAAATCCAATTCTAAAAATGTAATCACTTTTGTGAAGCGCTTTGAGGCAGCTTCGGCTGTGATTTCGGCGCTATATAAAAATCTATTGAGTTGAGTTGAGTCAATGAAAACGGGTTACAACGGTGGGCCTGTGTGTGTACCCTTTCTCAATCCGCTGTCGTTTCAGGATCTTGGCCAGCTTGTTGAGGCCTCTCAGGCTGGTGGTGATGTCGTCACTCAGGGACTTGTCGTCGATTCTCATCTGGGCCTCAGCGTACGTCAGGGAAGCCTGTCGACAAACAACCCCAGTGGGATATCACCAGATGTGGGCAGAGTGGCCATAAAAATGACTCAAGTAAAAGTATTGTTACCTCAGCAAGATATTACTCAAGTAAAAGTAAAAAAGTATTCCACAAAAAAGTTACTTAAGTAGCGAAAGTACCGAGTAACTTTCAGTTTAAAAAATGAATTCAAAAAATGATCGCCCGAGAGAGAGAGCCCGAGAGGGAGACAGAGACTAAGTGGGAGAGAGGGAGAGCGAGAGACACCAAGAGAGAGAGAGAGAGAGCGAGCGAGAGAGAAAGCACCCAAGAGAGAGATATGACATCAACATATGTGCCAACAGTTCCCAACGGGTGTCGCTAAAGGCAGAGTTAATGTACCGAGTACTTTTTAGTGACATCTCAGTAAAAAGTTTTTTTTTCACCTCAAATTTACTTGAGTAAAAGTAGAAAGTAACCCATGAAAAATGTACTCCAAAAGTAAAAAAGTACACACATTTTTTTTTAACTGATTAAATGTAATGCGTTACTGCCCATCTCTGGATATCACACATTGGCTGTGTCCGAAATCGCTCCCTATCCCCCATGAAAGCACTACATGGGGGGCCACGCCATTTTATAGGGGTGTCCGAATTCTCCATGTACCCTATATAGCAATGAAAGTATCCCACAATGCACCGCAAAAAGTAGTGGAATCCCATAATGCATTGCGAGACGATTTAAAAATGACCTTAACTTTAAAAAAATTGCACGGCAGGAGTAAATAGCGACAGACCACGGCAAAAATGTATAAATGTAAGTACTTTAGATTTTTTTTTAGATGATTTTTGAATTGTATAATTATATTTTTTATAATTATATTTTATAATAATTCTCAACGGCGCCGACTCTAGTGTGTGAAATCTCGGCCGTTGCCGTTAAGTGCACTGTAAGTGAGTGCACTGTATGGGAGGTAGGGAGTAGGGGGCAATTTCGGACACAGCCATTGATTAAACAAAATAGTACAACTTATATTTACTTTCATTTACACTTTTACATTTACAGTTTGTCTGATCGTATGTGTAACACATCTCCGAGATCACAATTACTTAGAAATAGCATTACGTTAGATTAACGTAGTGGAAACTGTGGTAGTGTGCTGCAGATTGCACCTGATAAGTAGCCAACTGGATTACTTTTTGACGGCTTCACCAAACCTATTTAGGTTCAGATATTCCGCCTTATAGGAATCTTGTGAAGCGTTATGTTGTCAAGTGTTGTGGTGGTACCTTAGAGTTGATGACGCTCTTGGTGAAGCGGGTGTTGAGGATGTTGGCTTCCGCGTCCATCTCCCAGATACAGGAGAACGCAAGCCTGCCACGCAGACAGTGGAAATCAAAAGTCAATTTCAATTGACCAAAAAAAATGAATGAATGAATGCATGATATTTATTTTAGGACAGACAGTGGCACGGTACAGAGCCATTAATCATTGCAGCATGGTAACTAACATAACACTAACATAACAATAAGCCTGCCATAATCTATAATATATTTATCCAATATCACTCATCGAGTGAGGATGTTGAGATATGTACTTACCTTGTGGGTCTTTCTTTTTTTTAATGGGCATGCTGGGTGTAAACTGAATTGCCCTTTGGGACAAAGTATCTATTCTGAAGTATCTCATAAGTTCTCATTTTACATAATGAGGTCAAAAATGCTAGCCAAAATCAGTCAGTTTTCTATCACTCCCAATTCTGTTTGTAATTTTGCTAATTCTGCTTAAGACCTTGTATATAGTGAGCAACATTTCAACATCTCTCGCTCTCCCTTCAATCAATTTTCTTTAAGGAGAACTTCAAGATATATTGGAAGGCGTTTTCAACAGATGCGATTCTGATTCCGTGGCAATTTCATAGCTTCGTTTCTTCATTGTCTAAACGTGACATTTATGTACCAGTACATTTAAGCCCAAGTTTGTTTTAGAAAACACTGGCTGGACAATATAGGTGACTGACTATAGTTTTTTTTTTTTCAGACTAGACTCACCTTTCCACGTTGGAGCGCAGTGAGCACAGGTTGGAACTGAGCAGCTCTGGGACCATGTCTATCCTCTGGTTGTACAAAGGAAAAAGAATCCATGTGAATGGAAATCATAGCATCAAATTTAAGTGTTGAGCCTTTTTTTTAAACAAGCATCACATGATGATGCCGTTTTGGCGTTTAAACCTCCAGAAATCCCAGGGAATAGCTTTTAAACCGTCAAAGAGTTAGGATGGATTACATGGTTTTCACAAACCTTGCCACAGAGGTAGACAGTGGTACCACGATTCGCAGCCTCTTGGTCCAAAGCGTTTCCTGGCCTAATGAAATGGCTGACGTCTGCAATGTGCACCCCCACCTAGGGATCAATATGGAACATTGCATGTCAACAACAAAAGAGATGATTTTTCTGTTTGTGTACAACATTGACAAAATAATGTTTATACCACAAAATTGGCACATCACTGTTCATAAGCTACATTACCTAAATACTGCAAAATGTGGCCAATTTTCAACATCATGAGAATTTCAAATCCTATTTTGAGCAGGGCTTTGAACCAATACTTTTCCCAAGTGGTTCGTTCCGGACAGAAACAGATTTATTACATTTCCGGTTATGTGTTCCACCAATAAATTGACGTTCCTGAACCGGTTAGAACAAAAAAAATATTGTTCCCGGAACGGTTAATTTCGTTCCTGTCACCTGTTTAATGCTATGTAATATATGTTGCGGCGAACCCACAGCGACTCGCTACAGAGGCCTGCTGGTAGCGCTCTACAGCCGAGGTCTTGTTGCGTGTCGGGGCGAACCCACAACAACACGCTGCAGAGAGTCCCGCAACGATTCATACTTCACTGCTGCATCGTAGATTTTCTAAATACTCTTGTTTTATTTTTGAAGTTATCCCAAAGAGCACTTTGAGGAACAAAATTAAACCGGTTACCGTTATTTTTAAATAAGTGTTCCTGTTCCAGAACATAAAAAATAATAACGTTTCCGGTTTCGTTTCTGTTCCCTGGAAAACGGTAAAAGTTCCCGGTTTTCGTTCCTTGAACCGGTTCAAAGCCCTGATTTTGAGTGAAGACAGCCACTATTATGCACTTTGTGTCAACTACTTCAGCACAGTGAACGATCTACCTCCAAGTTGCCGTTGTCCAGCGGCCTGCAGTGCAGTGCATCATCAATGTCGGTACAGCCGGGAGGATCAACGCTGCACACAGTCAGACTTCTCAGGTCCTGTCTTACAGCCATGTCCTGCACAGAATAATAGTAACTTTAATGTATATAGCTCCTTTCAGGGAACCCAAGGTCGCTTTACAGAGATAAAAAACAAAAAACAAGAAGAAGAAAACAAACAATAAAAGACAGGAGGTGACTAACTGGCTGTGTCCGAAATCGCCCCCTAATCCCCATATAGGGCACTATATGGGGCGTACGCCTTCTTGTAGGAGTGTCCGAATTCTCCATGTACCCTAGATAGTGCACTGAAAGTATCCCACAATGCACCGCGACATGTAGTGAGCATCGGATGTACCCTAGACGGAGACCCATAATGCATTGCGAGACGTTTTAAAAAGGACCTAAACTTTAAAAAAATGCAGCGGCGGGAGTATATAGCAGCCGACCGCATGAATGTAAGTACTTCAGACTTTCAGTGATAATTGTTGAATTTTATAATTATATTTTTATAGTGTCCAAAATCTCGGCCGTTGCTGTTGAGTGCACTATAAGTGAGTGCACTATATGGGGGGTAGGGAGTAGGGGATAGGGAGCGATTTCGGACACTGCGATTGTCTTTTTCATCCAAGCTCACTTGTCATCTTTATTGTTTTGTTTGTATTGCTGTGGGGCTTAACGGTGTTCAACATCCAAGTGATTATGCTGGACCATAGCGCTGGGAATGGCGACTGGCATTGGAAGCAAGATATGCGATGCATATTTGAGCAAAGGACACAACCAAACAGTGGCGCGATGAATTGTTCGTAATTAATTGAAATATCATATTAGTTGCAAGCACTTTGGCAAATCATTAATGCCGTTGGAGTGATGGTTTCTGAAGGTAATAACATGACCTGGACTTTTGTTGAGTGCATTGCACGTTGTCTGTCTCGTGCACGATCCCAAGTTCCCCACCCGCTCCCATGGAGCCATCGTCTATTTCTGTTGTCGTTGTTTTAAAGTGTAACTTATTCAAGCACTGGCGTCACCACTATCGGTATAATACCCCTACTAGTGAGAGAGAGAGAGAGAGAGAGAGAGAGAGGGGGCAGGGGTCACGAGCCACCATGACACGGCATTGTATTTGTAATCTGTATTTACGTTCCGACAGAGGACATTTCTCTACACTCAATCTGCATGCAGGAGGCGACAAGCTGTCAGTAACCTGGCATTGTGTGGGTGCGGTTAGAAAAATGATTTGGCTCTTTCTCTGTAATGCAATGCAGACTAATGACAAACTTACACAGCAGTGTTTTTGTCTGCCCACTCCCACTGTCTGCATTAAATCATGTCTAATTTGAATCCTGTATCACAGGTGTCAAATCCTGCATGTTCCAGCCCACGAAAAAAAGCTGTTACTGTTCTTCTGTTACTCGAGCTGTTTCTATTGGACAGAGCAAAAAGCTGCCTGTCAATACTGTGGTCTAAGGGCTCATGGGCTGAGAACTATGGATAACTTTATTATTTTTCCTTATATGGCCCGAAACTTAGTTTAGAGCACAGACGTTGAATGGCTTGTTTTGCTAACAAACTGTCTGGAGCCAAGACACAGAAAGGGGAGCTCATTGGAGTCTGTTTTTATAATATGTGTGTAGCATTAATAGTAGTATTTTGGACCAAAGTAAATCAAACAAATCTGAAGCAACCATTTTTATGTTATTATATGTCTATTATGTTTACCAGACCGGCCCACTTGGGAATAGATTTCTCAATGCCTCTGGGGTAAAAGTGAGTTTGACACTGGGACAATATTGGGACATCTCAGTTGTCACTGGAGGAGTTCCCACCTCATTTCTCCAGCCTAGAACTCAACGTCAGCTGTGCTGAGCCCAGATGGGGGGCACGGCACTAATGTATCGGGAATGAGTAAACTTCCGCCCCAATGCGAACCGCGATTCGTACCCGAGATCTCGATTCAAGGTCGACAAATGACAGTGCACGATTGAAGGACACGGCTTCTAGCGGCGTTGTCGTTTTCACACCTGCTACAAAAGGACCAGTGGCCAACTTTATGGAGAGATGGCAGTGGACAGCCTCTCAGCCTTCTGAAATCAGAGTCCAGTTTATTTTTATAATGTGTAATCACTGTTGTGCTTTCAGGGGGCTTTGCTGTTCCTCTCCAAGAATATACTATAGGATGACCACTGCCCGCCAAGGAACTGCCACGACTCTGTTCTCAACTAGCATTTAGGAGCCGAGCTTTAAGAAAGGCTTTTTTTAATAACATCTAGTTAACTTAACTTTCTATATATTTTGTAATCATCATTATTATTATTGCCATTATTATTACTTATTCCCCAGCGTTGGGAGGAGTACTTTTATAATGTAATTCCGTACCGATAGAAGTTACACATTAAAAATTGTAATCAGAATCAGCTTTTTTGACTTTGCACAATTGTTATTATTATTATTATTATTATTATTATTATTATTATTATTATTATTATTATTATTTATAATAATAATAATAACAATAATAATAAATGCACTAATTGTTATGCTAGGGCTGAAACAATTATTTTCAACAATTTTCATCGATTAATTAGCCCTTTTTACAGACATTTAAGTGATTCATCTGTTTCAATTCTTTGAAATGGGAGACACCGGTGTTTATGAATGAACAATTTGAACATGGATGTGTTCAGACAGGTGCCTAGTGCAAAAGGCAGGAATTACACATGCACGTAAGACAGTAATATCATGGGCTAAAGAAAATACTGTATTTTTTTCTCCAGGTTTGACGATTTCTGAGATACAGACCTGAAGGTATGATGGGAAGGCCTCTTCCAGCTGGCTCTTCTTCTTCCGGTATCGCTTCTTGACCTTCTCCACTGGGTCACCGCTGCCCCCTGCTGGCGTGTTCAATTCAGCCTCGCCGCACACTAGGAACACAATGGTCAGTCAGAAAGCTGTCCTGCAGTAATCTTTACCTCCTCCTGTAATCTTCAGTACTAGCTCCTGTTGTAAACTTTAGGGCTCCTGCTAACCTTCTACATGGCCATCATCCAGTATGTCCTCTGCTCCTCCATTAGTCTGGTTCGGATCTGCCACAGCATTTGACAGACTACGAATGGTGGAGAAAACTATCCGCATCCCCCTACCCTCCATTCAGGACTTTTTTCCAGGACAGGGTGAGGAACTAGGCCAAAAACATCGTAGCGGACCCCTCTCACCCTGAGCACCACCTTTTCTCCCCACTTCACCCGGGAAGGTGCTACAGAGACCAGCTCACTAAGACCTCTAGACCTCTGAGAAACAGTTTCTTCCCACAAGCACTGATGCTACTGAATGCAGGTGGTAGCCCCGCTTGATATGTTGACATGTTACATGTGCTGATTCTATGCCAATGCCACTTTATGAAGTCCAGTTTCAGCAGCTCCTACCTTCTTCTTTGGTCTCCATCAAGGAAACATCCACAGACTCCTTGCCTTCCATTAGTCCACGACGAACAAACCCTGGACCTGTTTTGCCTCCTCGTTGCCGCACCATGAAGCCACCAATACCTGGGTGACGACATAAAGCTGTCAATATCTCCCCAATCTCTCCCTTATCCCCATCATCTCTAACTAATCACAGTCCCGGCGAGTCACTTCAAACAACATGAGGGTTGTGAGTAATCAATTTATTCATTTGCCCATTGAATTCTACATAAAACGTCTTTAAGAGGTCACTGCATTTTAAACACGTCATGCCTACCTGGACGGTATGGTTTGCGTTTTTTAAGTTTGTTCGGGTCATTAAGGTCGGAGAGCTTCATATCCTTGGAGAGGTCGTCATCATGGCCATGGTCTCGCTCCGGACTGGAGTCAGACTTCATCTCACACTCCAAATCACCTATAGAGACAGAGTTTGGAAGGGGTATTAATACTTACTTCGTCAGCTTATCCAGGATAGCTAAACGGCAGCTTGAGCAGAGGAGCCCAGGCGCATCTTTCTTGGACGAACCAAGCAGGCTCCTCTCATCCAGCCAACAACCAATGGCTCTACTCAGAGCCATGTGTGACTCACTGGATCACTGACCCAGGCTTTTGCCTCATACGTGCCTGATGTATCTCGACACTTGCATGTTTTATGTGCGATTATACTTTTTGAAAGGTTTGAAAGGTTCATCTTGCGTAACATGGATCACACGTCAGTGTGTGTGTGTGTAAGAATGCTGTGCATTATTTCCTTTTAGAATGTTAATAAGTTGCTCGGACAGCATGCAGGGAAACCTAGTGTCAGGCAGAACCAACACTACAAAAAGAAACTAATTTTGTACTAGACTTACCATTATTGTGCTCAAGGTAGTCCAACCACTGCAGCTCTCCCCCAGTCAATCACAATTAATGCAATATCAATTCTTCAGCTACAACTAAGAAAAGTACAAAACAAACTATAAAAGTTAAAGGCAAGGAACAGAAAATCAGACCACGAGTGTCGTCCGGGTCCAGGTCTCTGCATAGGTCCGGAGTAGCATCAGGGTCGGGCGGAGTCTGAAGGACCGACACACTGTTCTGGTTGATGATGCGTAGCTTTAGCTTAGGCTTGTTCCTGTGGATACATGCAAGCATAGAGTCATTAAAATGCTGCTCACTGACCCCTGTTTAAGGAATAAAACTTGTAAGACAAAGATTGACCACACGCACAGACTCAACCATGGACAGCATCGCTCCCATGTTGAATCACTTTATATCTGAAAAGGAACAGCGTAGGCTGCATCCCATTTTACCAGGTTAGTATTAAGCAATTCCAGTGTAAGGATGCTGGAAGACATAATATTGCATTACCACTGTGGGTTTGTTGAGATGCACCGCCGGTACCGTCGCTGTGATGAGAGGGGCTCAAACAGAGACTGGAGCTGAGTCAGGCCAGTCTCTGTGAGACGTACACCATCCTGAGTGAAGGTCCGCACTTCTGGAGAGCACAACCACCAGAGACATGAAGACATCAACAGTGATCAGGTTGTTTTACTTTATGTGCAGACAGGCAAGGCAAGAAATTACATAAAGCTGCGGGTTAGCGTTAGCCGCGCCAATCTGTAGGGCCATGTTGCACTGTGTCCTGTTGCATCACAATGGTCCCTTCTGTTGCTAATTTACGCCAACCAATGCTTCAAGACTTTAAATTGACAAGCCTATTGCCAGTTATATTTCTTCATGGTATTGTTAAGAAGTACAACACAGTTCAGCAGTATCACCTCTTTCAATGGCAATCTTGTTAAAAATATGCTTTCAAGATGTACAGTGGACTGTCATATAGTGGACTGTGATACTGAATTTATGAAAATGATTGGTTGTAGAGGTATGTGTGTTAAGGAAGGACACAGCCTCTATCATAAAACCTCTTTATTCAAAGAGAGTCAAAACAGAAAGAGGAGGGAATACTGAATGCCCTCGTGTCTGGTAGACAGCAGAGGGGAGTGTCGATGGTAGTGAAAGGGTTAACATTGTTAATGATGCCTGAACGACAGTGTATTCTCACCAGGTTCTCTGTTACGCTGCACAATCTGAGCCATATATGGAGCTTCATAGCTGTCCGATCTCCCTGGAAACAAACACGAAACACAAATATTTTCAAGGGAAGACCCATGTCATTGTACGCTGGGTTCCTCCATTATAACAGTTTTTCATTCTTTATTGAGAGATATTAACAGGACAAACCCAGCAAAGTATGACTGGGTCATACTTTGCTGGGTTCGTCCTGTTAATATATCTCAATAAAGAATGAAAAATAGCGCTTGCGCCCAAAAAATAAAATTACAAAAAAAGGATGACACTGAAGTCAGTTACGCTACTGTACAAGCCAGTTTTAAGGTAGTGTCTTTTATGAAACTTGAACTTCAGCACTTCTGACTTCGACATAAGTCCTACACATAACATTTGCTGCTTAAGACGTCAAGACATTTTTAGAATGTAGAAAATTCTCATCACGGCGTTTCCTATAAACAAGAGATAATCTGCTTTACTTTATAACATGTTGAATTCAGCTATCATTTGTGGAAAATGTTTGGTGGACAAAGATCAGTGCACATTGGTTGGCGCTGAAACAGTTAAGGTATGTGTTGCAGAACTTACCGTAGTTGGTGCGGTTAAATGCTCGGCACTGTGTGCAGTCGAAGCCTTCATCAGCAGCAAACTCCACGTCCTCGTCATTGGCCAGACCCTGGCAGAGTGCGTGGACCCACCTACATAAAATTAATGTTATAAGTAAGCTGGTCTGGACGCTTCTGTCCAAAAAAATAAAAAATACATTCTATTGTTGAAAACTCAATTAGGAAAAATGTAAAACAAAAGGAAAAAACATGAATTATGCAAAATATTTTTATTTTTGCTTATATTAATTTCCCTCTGAAACTTTGCAAATAGTGGCCTTATTTGGAATGAACTACAAAAGACCCAAAATTACAACTAAACCAGCAAAATCCAAATAATTCATAGAGCTGCTGCAATAAAGTCAAGCAGGACAAGTGTTATTTAGGTTAATAAAGAAAATCCTAGACAAATACATTTTTCAAAACTTGTCTTCAAACTCATTTAAAAGATTAAGAAATAATCCATTATTCAAATCATTCACAATAGTTCAAACATGCTCGGCAGGAGCCTGGGCAGCTTCCGTGGTGGGCGAAATCTGCATTATGGTCAGCATGCAGAGCATCTTCAACGATGCATGACAGATTGTCTAATCAAAAAAGTGGTTACATTACACATATCAATGTGTTGTAAAGCTGAAGAGTATATTCGACAGTGAACTTTCACTCATTTTTATTATCTTATTTTATGAACGGCAATCTTTTGAAATACTTATTTTAGTGTATAATGCAGCTGCGGCTATTGGATTATAGTAATCAAACATTCTGCCAAAATTCCCATTAATTAAGTAATCGAATAAGACATGTTTTTTAACTATGCATTTCAAAAATTCAGTCAACAGGGGGAAGTGTGTGTACCGGTCACACTGCCGACACTGCAGGATGAGGTCGTGGTGGTTGTAGGTCCGCTGGCAAATGGGGCACTGGGCCAGGCTGGCGCACGGCCCACACTGGGTGTAGTTCTTGAACCATTCGGAGCGCAGCCCAGGGGAAGTAGAGCCACACTGCACGCAGCACACACACCTGGATCCACACCAAGACAACATTTACAGTCTGGTCCAATTCGTACAATTCAGCACAAATAAGTTCAGTCTATATAGTGGAGTACAAAATCAAAAAGCTGCAAAAGCACAACTTTCAATGGTCAAAATGTGATACATGGAACAATGGACACTTCTCACACTTACCGGACGCCATGTTTGACAGAGGAAGGATCGGCAACATTTTCAAAAAATTAAAAAAAGGCAAATTTGAACATAACATTACACTCAATACTGGTAATAAATTGGTTTCCTAGATTTGAAAAACAAGAGTTCACAGTTGAACAAATATTTAAAACGCCTTCCTCATGTGAAAAAAACTTTGGAGGTGTCAATATTCAAGGCGACACCTGCCTCCTGTCTCTTTTCAATACCTATAGCAATAATAATCTAAATCAAAAGCAAATCCCTAAAACTCAAAGATGTATCAAACTACTGGCAATAATAATAATAATAATACTGCATAGGTTTTATATGGCGGCAAGGGACAGCAAATGCTCTGTCCCCAAGGTTCGGTACTTGGCCTTGGTGATTGGGGGGAGGAGGTTGTGGTCGGCAAAGGGGAGGTTGGGGGAGTGGCGAAGGAGGAGGTCAGAGACAGAGATCTACAGTGCGATGCAAAAGTCTGGGCACCCCTGATAATTTAAGATTTTCCTGTATAACCCCTTAGTTGTCTGATCAGGAATTTCAGTTAAATATATCACATAGCAGACAAACAGTTATATTTGTAAATGGGAACAAGCTCATGGAGATGTGCAATAATTACTTAAACAACGGGGGCAGGTGCTTAAATGTGGGCAACCCAACAGAATAATTACATTAATATTCAATAGATCCTGTTTTGGCAGAAATAACAGCTTCTCAACACTTCCAATAGCTTCCAGTCGGGGCCTCAATTCTAATCTTTAAATCTTCAATTCAGTCAGGTTTGATGGTTTTCCAGCATGGCCAGTCCACATTAAATCACACCAAATTTTCAATAATGATAAGGTCCATAAAAAGGATGGGCAATCATAGTGTTATTCTATATTTCACAGCCTTTGACCATAGTTTTGTTTCAATACTAAGTAAGTCTAAGTGAGTAAATAAGTAAGTATTCCTATTCTGCATCCTCCGTTGTAAAGTGTATGAAGACATCCACCACCCACCACTTGCACTTCCAGGAGCCCTTGGGCACGGTGTGCAAGGGCGGGTCGAGGCAGTAGGTGTGATAGCTGATATCACAGTCATCACACAGGAGCAGGCGACCGGGATCACTGGCGTCGCCACAGGCCTCGCACACTGTGCACTCTAGACAGCGCCACCCCTTGGTCAGGATGACCCGTGTAATCTGTGGATAGGAGGACACGGTTAGCCCCGAGGGCTGCAAAGCTAGACAATGGGTCTGATATGGTGCACTCAAGTTAGTGCACTGAACACTTCTTTCATGCATACTGTCGCGGTGTACGACTAGTAAGTTATTGCACTGCATTTTCTGTTTGATTCATATAGCAGGAAACATTTGTTCTGATTGATGTCATGACCCACGTGGATATGGCTGAGCTGTATGTTTGTGCACAAGTCATTTGCACAGATTTTACATGCCGCGAGCGGACTACAAACAGCCCAGATATGATGTGTTATATGCACGTCATCGCTTCTATTAGCGGTAGCACAACCACAATATAACTTTGCAGCTAGCGTCGGAAACCAAATCAACCAATGTCAATGTTTTGACATTGACATCAAAGCTGCACTTTGATTTATTAAAAAAAAAAATCAATCTTTGTCCTATACCGACAGCTAATAATGTAATGTGTTGTGATCACGATACATGGAGCCAGTTATGTGCTCACCTTGATGTTGACGCAGTACGGATGGTAACATTGGCCACACTGAGCACAGGAAAGCAGCCTCCCCTCCGCTCCGAGGCCAAAGCTCCCACACACCACACACATGTCCTGGTAAAAAAAAAAAAAAAAACACATGCACATGAGAACCTTTACTTTGCATTCAATCCCAATACAACCTGCCATCTTCTAGCTACCAAATAATATTATATCAGTATGGAAATATGATCCACTTTGCAGAGTGACACGCTTGTGACTTTGTTTTTTTGTGTGTGTGCGTAAGTGCATGTAGTATCCATTTTAGCTATCAGTACCAATTTTGACATTTGAATAGGGTGACCACCCGTCCCGCACAGAACGTGTGCGCTGTAGGGCAAATTGCTGCCCTACAGATCCTGAAGAGGAACACAATATGTGAAAGACGGACCTGTTTCAGAGTGAAGTGGTCGGAGGTGGAGAACATGACCACCGTGTTGTGCATAGAGTTGGAGTCTTCCTCATCCTTCATCGGGTAGACGATGGGCTCAAAGGGGATCTGAAGAAGAAACACATGTACATAACACATTATTTTGTGACTTGTGGGCCATAATGGATTCTAAAATTCGACATGAGCGGCTGGGCTAGGCACATTTGGATATGCAGATATTTCATATATTTCGATCACCAGGTTTGGTCAATTTCATTGCAATTGAATGTGTGAAATGCATTTTGATTTACATTTTATTATCCTCCGAGCTGGAATACCATCCACTTTTTGTACCCGTTAATTTCATCTGTGTTGTGAAACACCCATTCTCAGTCGTGTTTGTTATGAAATAACCCATTATTCCGTATAGGTCACGCAGCAAATCTAAAAACAAATAGGAAAGGCACTGCCAACACTATGCTGCCATCTGTTGGAGAAATTACAGTAGAGTTGCAGGTAGTTTCAGAGGAAAGGCTTTTTTTCCCATATCCCCAATTACAACTTTGCCGGGGTCGGAATATAAATGCCATACATGGCACGCAGGCCGTAGTTTGTCTGGTCCAGGGTAGTATATTATCAAGTATCTTACTCCGGGCGATACAGGAATGTACTCCGTGTACTGGGTCTTCATTCTGCTCCTCCCTCGACCACCTCGACCACCACCAAACCCGCCTCGAGCCCTCCGCCTGCCAGGGAAGCCAGACCCCCGGCCCTAGAAAGAGGAAGGAGAGCAGTCGAGAGATAGAGGGGAAGAGAGAGGGGGAGGAGAGAGGGAGATGTAAACCATGCCAATAGTCCATACGGATATAAGCTAAGCACAACCACACATTCCGTGGTGGTTGTGGCTGCAGATCATTGCGAAGACACCCACGCCATCTTTACATCTTTATTCTCGACTCGGAGGGAGAAACAATAAATGTATGCAACAATTACTGATCAATCCTTCAATCACAGGCACTGATGTACCCACGTGTATTTATATTGATTACTTGAACATTTAAACATTTGTAGATACAGTAGAATTAGTTCCCAAGATGTGCACACCTTCAGGCCTAGGATGAATGAAAACCCATAACATTATCACTTTTTAAGCATAGCTTGTTCAGAATACTTTTTGGGTATGCGTCTCAAGACCTGCCTTGCATGGTACTGCACCAGATTATTAACATCAATTAATTAATTAATAAACAATCAGTTAATCAAGGAACAGCATTAATGATAATTGAAAAATGCACTAACCAAATTTTGACATCCTTGAAAGGAAATTATTTTTCTGAAAACCTAAAGCCGGACAAGTTGAAATGGGCAGTATCCTCATCGAGAACTCAACAAACTGTTTGACATTTTCTTTTTACCACTTTCATGCTCCACTGGGGCGAGTCCAGCGAGCGGGGCTTTGGACTGCCCCCCTCTCCCGTGGAGTCCTGGGAGGAGGAGGGGGGGCTCACTGCCCTGCGAGAGCTCCACCAGGTGCCCTGAGAAGGTGGGGAGGAGGGTGGAGGAGAGAGAGAGAGAGAGAGAGAGAAAGAGTAGGGAAGGGTGGTATTACGGGAGCATGGGACAGAGTTGCAGACCAAAAGGACGGAGCAAGAAGATAGTTGGGCAGGTAGAAGGGGATATGGGTTTAGGGTAGGGACACAAATGGGGATGGAGCGAGAGGTGTTAAGGGCAGGGGTGGGTGCAGGGCACAGGATGGAAAAAGAAAGGATTGGATGCGGTAGGTCAAACAGTTCATTCAAGGATGTGGATGAGTTGGAGGGAGGAGAGGGATGAGTAGATGGGAGACAAAATGCAGTAAAACATAAATTAAACAGCCACAGAAGAAAATGGCCAACAAATTAAAAAATACAACTACACACAAACAAAACCAGGCAGATCCACAACAAACATGCCAAAATCCAACACAATGCTGAAATCATGCATCTAGTTCGAATATACAGGCATGCTGAACACAAGCAATGGCCGTCTGTGTGTGGGAATAGTCATGAAACATTCATATTTGGCTAAGACTTTTGCATGCAATTATTCTTTATTTGACCATTTATTAATTATTTAATTTGACTATATGACGAACCCCTGGTCCGTAATCAAATTAATTTCATGTATGAATCACACTGGTCTATAAAGCGAAGTGAAAGTCGAGTTAGTACTAGGGCTGCAACGATTTGTCGATTAATCAACGACTAATCGATTATGAAATCAATCGACAACTAACGTAATAATCGCCAAGGGTTTGAATCATTGTTATTGTCAGCAGTTTTTTAAAGGAAAAATATTCAATCGATTAGCTGATTAAACAGATTCAATAATGGGCAACTAATCAACTATTAGCTAGCCCTAGTTAGTACGTCAAACTACATGTGTGTGAAGAAACTAAACCCTAAATTCTCCCTCGTCTTCTTCCTCATGGAGGGTGAGGCCGTGGTTGCTCCAACAACAAGAGGGTCGAAGATCGAAAGCTTGGTGGTTTGAATGACATGACGTCTCCACATAATATGTCCTTGGGCAAGATACTAAACACCAACTTTCTCCCACTGGGTCGTGGCTTGAGCGCCTTTCACGGCAGCCGACACCATTGGCATGTGAATCTGATGCGGTTTTGAATACGTAGAAGCGTTATATAAATTATCATCATATGGGCACAGAGAACATCCGGTATGAAGATTATTCTACTACTGGTGTGGTAGACTAACAACTTCTCATGTTTAACAGAGCGCTTAACACTTCTGGAAGCAAAACCAGATTATTATGAACAAGAAATGGCAGAGTGGGAGGGCTTCCAGTGTTCTTTGGAAATGCTGATTCATTGCACACACTTACCGTGCTATATAAAAAGTGATAGTGGGAACTTGCGCTCTGCTATACCTCACAATGCCATTTAATCATCCACCTTGAACCTCCCAGTGAATGCAGTCATCCCTTTGGCCCAGAAGAACATGTTAGTAATTTGGAGTTGCGTTGTCGGTATTCACGAATATGTATGCAGAGTGAGATGTAGCAAGCAAATTGTATGTTTTCTGTGACAAATTCAGCAACGTACACTGCTCCGATGTCCTACACAGGTGATCATAGACTGTTAAGACACTAGAAGTGCGAGTCATTAGCAGGAAAAGATGAACGCATCCAACACGGGCAAACCTGTCCATAGCAGAAATTACGCTAGAGTGTTTGACTGAGGAGACAGGGAAGGTCGTGTCCGGCGGCATGTGCACATGTTGTCGCTTCCCTGCCAATATGATTGATAAAAAGCAAGCATGCTTCCAAGCACAGCATGCTATGGGACGTGCCAATGACGCTAGAGATGCACCGATACCGTTTTTTTTAAAACCGATACGAGTACGAGTACTTTAATTTCAATACTCACCGATACCGAGTACTACCGATACCGATACCACTCCCCAAAAAAATGGTTAAAATTTCTTCTACGAGAGGTCTGGCTGTATGTGCAAGCCATGCACAGAGTGATGGCAGTTTCACCACTCTCAATTTTGGATCAAATTGTTCAACGTATATAAATTATTAAAGTAATTTCAAATCAGTAAATACCCATCCATCTATCTCAGTGGGTTTTTATTAAAATTAGTAAGCTATGCTTTATTTAAGAAATTGGCGCATTATTAATGTGATTTGGAAATATTTCCATTGTTTTTGCACCCCAATCCTCGAAAATAAGTGTGACGATTGTTTCTGAATAACACATCACGTCCTGGGACGTAGCCGAGGGCGGCTAAAAACATGGCTGTCCTGTGTCTTGTCGCTCCAAACTTTACACAGTTGGAACACGTTTGAAAATAGTTTGTAACGCTTT
>OMKY01057089.1:4459-15144 GCA_900302395.1 Bregmaceros cantori | reverse complement strand
GGGGTTATAAAACAATATAAGACACCAACACCAGTTATAGTGATCATCCTAACATACTTTGTGCTCCAGTGTATCTAGGTTAGAGGCGGTTAGCGTTCCAACCAACAGAGCTCCGCTATGTGCAGTAAAAGCCAGATGCACTGAAATTCTCAGACGCCATACGATTAAGTGTATTAATTTGTTTTCTTCTGTAGAAAATTGTTTTGTTCAAATCAAGAGCTGTCTGATTGAATTATTATTGAAAACTGCATTATTATTATTATTATTATTAGTAGTAGTAGTAGTAGTAGTAGTAGTAGTAGTAGTAGTACTAGTAGTAGTAGTAGTAGTAGTATTATCATCATCATCATTATTACTTACTTTGTGTTTCTTGTCCAAGTAGGCAGGGGAGACCCATCCCTGTCGAGAGGGTGTGGTCTTGGTGGGCTTGGTTCTGACCAGCCACTTGAGGGGATGAGCCGAGTCCAGAACCTCTACGTACTGGCCCTCCTTCAGAGAGATAGCCTCCGGTTGGGCCATGGTTGGGGTGTAGTCCGCTGATGCCACGAAGATCTCAAACATCTGGACAGATTAAAGTAATAAATTGTGTTATTCTGTCAGATTTCATTACATGATATGTTATATTCAGTATTCATTCACTTTTGGAATATGGAAAATATAATAATATAAAACATGGAATCATAGTTTGAAATTGAAATGGCTTACCAAATGTTTGGAATTCTCAGGATATGTTGAAATGACTAATTTGACTGTCTTTGTCTGAATCCACAAATTATTATGTAGGCTGGATTGCTGGATTGCTAATGTGGACCCTTTTTTTTGCATCTTTCTAATGGGACTCAGTCAGTCGCCAAAGGCGGGACAGTGAAATGATGAACAGTTGAACTTAATGTTATCATAGTTCTCTTTTACCATACTTTCCCTGACATTCATTAGTTTAGGGAAAAGCCCCTGGAACTTGTGGGTGACCCACATTAGGCAGTGGCCCACTTTAGGGCAATCCACCCTATTGTATACTCCTGGTTGTATATGTATACGTCAGTCAAATTAGTCACTAGACAGGTTATATATGTGACTCTTAGTGATATGCAGTATGTAGGACGCTTAACACACTAGCTTTTTCACCTAAAATCAACGGCCACTCCAAAATGAAGACAACGCACCTCTCCACGGGCATCGCCCTCGTCTGACTCGGAGGAGGAGTCGGCGATAAGAGAGGGCGGCCGGCTGCGTCCCTGGTGGGGCGTCGCTAAAGGAGTCTTTGTCTCATCATCGCTGTCGCCGACACCGGGAACGCGTAGAGATGCTGAGAGAAGTGGATTGAAACAAAAGGGGACACAGCAAAGGTATCAAATCAGACAAAGAGATGGAGTCAGATGCGCGTGAGAGACAGTGAGAGGGCCAATGACTTGAATGTAAGCAGTCAGATGAAATAAACATAAATGTAACAGAGAATGACATGAACGGGAGCAAAGAGCAAAAACATGAGAAAAAAATCTAAACTAAACTAACTTGGGACACTTTTGTCAAGTTTCTGAGAATTGACATGAGCCTTTTAAGGCTCATACCATTGATGTAACTACGGTCAACGTACAAAGTTATCCCAATTCATATTGTTGTTTTTCTTTAAACAAGGGATAACTGCACATCGTGTAACCATTTTCAGGTTCAAAGCTGATAGAGTTTCACATCACTAAGACTTACACCAAGCTTCCCCTTATATTATTTATGTATCTAGGCAAGGTGATCATGGTCATAACCATATTTTTGAAATATACTGTACATTCATCATCATTCACAATGCTTATAGTTGCTACATTTGACTTATGCAATATTAACTAATGACCAACAAATTGAACATGTGCATGAAAATGACAAACACATTGTGATGTTTGGTATAGCAAGAGCATGACTGGGTTAGATGACGGGTAGAAAAGTCTCATAAAGCTACAGAACATAGTTAGTTAGTTAGAAGACACATATTATAGAATAAAGACATGTACCATATAACCATGCATTTCTTTGGAGCTGTGGAAATCCAGGGGGTGTTTATTCCCTAGTTTGTAACTCCTGCCACCTCCTTATAATGCCCTCTGGGTACCGGTAATTACATTTTTGGAATGCATCTGAACAAAGTCCTGATGCATTCTATGAAGTCATTTACTTGACTGTTAATTCAAGTGGAAATATATGGTGAACATCCAGCTCTCTAGATCAAGTCTCTGGTAACACTTCACAATAAGTGCCATTACCTACTGCATGGCTATGCAATACCAAACGTTTGGTTAATGCATTGTGGTTACTTAACGTTTGTTATGGCATTCATAAGCATTAATTGAATTTGGATTTTGACATTTGTTCTAATCAGGGCTTTGAACCCGTTCAAGGAACGAAAACGGAATTATTATTATTTCAGAAACGATTTTTTTTTTTGAATGTTCTGGAACAGGAACACTTTACAATAATGGTAACGGTTTATTTTGTTCAGTTTTATTTTGTTCTTCAAAGTTTTCATTGAAACCTGGTCTGCTAGTGGTGCCGAAAAAAATTACTTCTAAAAAATGTTGTTTTTACACCACATCAGCAAAATTTACAATTGTCCATAATTGGCTTTGATTGTGTTTGAATCCTTGGAAATGACACAACCACCATTAAGTAACCCGTTTAGCACTGCACGGCACTGCATTAGGTAACAACGCTTTTTTGTGTAAGTCTACCATATTTCTATCCAAATATACAAGCAGACAGTAGATACATACTGGACTGTTTGGGCCAAGATTTCATCCACTGGAGAACTTGCTGATTCTGTGAGCAGTCTGAATAACACATTCAGGGGTTGAATGAGATGGGGATGACCCGGAGAACTGAATCAATTTGAGTTGAGCTGTCTTGAATAATGAGCTAATGGCGGCAGGAGGATAGTTGTTAGAAGGAGGGTGAGGTGGGGTCAAGCCCATTGGGTAGGGTATGATATTTCTGATATTGATGGAATTTACATCGGCTGGTTTCACCCACAGCCCTCTGGAGACAGATGAGCCCCAACTGCATACACACAGATTAAAGTCAAGCTTTACACTGAATTGTGATAGGGGGGGATTGCCCTAATGCGGGCCCTTTTTTGCAGCTTCCTAATGTGGGGCAGTCAGTTGCCTAAGGTGGAACAGTCAAATGTACGGACATTCAGTAGTTTAGGGAGGAGCCATAGCCACTGGAGCTTAGGTGTCCCACATTAGGCAATGACCCACATTAGGGCAATCCAGCCTCCATTTATATGGCACCATGTGCAGTTGATGTCTATAGGTGATGTAATTTTAGTGATGAATTGTACAGAAATTTTAAAATGAAAAACAAATGTTTACTTTCTGTATTTGTGGCCCACCCTCCTCCCCCGACTCAGATGTGGCCGAATCAAAGCCTCACATGTGCTACAATAGCTCCACGTCGTTCTGCTCCCCCTATGTGAAAGTGGGGACTCCATGTTCAAAAAGCTTACATCTTTTTTGAGGCATGCATCACAAAACCTGCCCATTAAACCATTCAGTGTTGAGGCGATGAAGAAGTAATAAGGGTGTTTCGACAATTGGCCTTAATTTATGGGATGAGCTATACTTGGTGCTAGTGAATACATTAATCTTTCCCAAATCTGTTATGACAAGGAGGTCTTAATCCCAGTTTGGACAGGATGTCTTTGCTGTTGCTTTTGAGATGTGCGTGTCAGCAGCAACACGGCATGTGATCCTGGATCGACTCCAAAAAGACACCAAACTGCACAGGGTGTGTAAATGCAGATAGTTCATCCCAGAAATTAGTCCCAATTGTTTGCATTCCTTTCAGGTATAGAGCCATCATGCCAGCCTCTCCGTCCGACAAGAAACTCAACCCGAGGAGGTCGTGGCAAGTGCCTTGCATGGCAACTGCTGCCAACAGAATGGATGCAATCACATTATGTTTGCATTCAACAGTTTCTTACATTTGTACAATATGAAGCTATGGTTCAATGCAAAGCCAGCTGTATTTCATCTTTGATAGTTGAGTTGTGCTCAAAGGAGCCATACTGTTTAAAAAGCACAATCAAGTCACTTTAAAAATGAGTCAAGAAACCCCTCACCTTGGCTGATCTTTGCTGAAACCATCTCAGTGATCTGAGAAGTGAGCTTCTGAAGGAACTCCTCAGAGCCCACTTCACCCAGGAACGGCATTTTCTTCTCTGCACAAGCAACGATTGGTATGTGAACACGACACTATAGATCATAATAAGACAATTAAATGACATGTGAAAAACAATGAAATGAAAGCGATATAATGAATTGGCAATGTTTAATAAAATCACTACTCTCAATAGCAATGATTCAATTGTGATGTCACAGTTTGGCGGCGGCAGACATTTTGGTGGTAGCACATAAGGTGACGTATACGTATAGGTACGGTTAAGTGGTATACCTTACCACTTAACGGCCATCGCATTGGAGTAAATACAATGGACGTAGTTAGGCTGCCATCTGCTGGCGATTGATAGCATATTACCATGGATAAATACTTTCAAACAGGCAATGTTATGCAAATATTGTTTTCTGCCTTACTTCTGGCATGAATGATACCACCAAAATGTCTGCGTTGTCAAGCCATGACGTCACAGTGCAACAGCCCTATTTCTCGACAATTACATCTAATTAAATTAGCTGCTACTATTAAATTTGATTATTATTATATTTTTTCAATTTTATATTATTCTCTTTGTATTGTTTGCTTTTTAAACTTTATTCTCTGCACCAAAAATAATTCCTAGTCCGTGACTTGTTCATTGACAATGGCAATAAAGATGATTCTGATTCTTATTTTTGAACCCCTACACACTCACCCTTAGATTTATCCACTTCATCTTGTGGTGGACTAAGAGTCATCCCTGGGATTCTGGGAAATAATAAACAGTGTCAAGTTAGAAAAACAACATTTTATGGATAATGTGTATGCAAATAGAAATATTATGATAATGCCAGGCCATTCACATTTCAGACTTGTATCTATGCAATCATTAAGTTAATGTGTTATGTATGTAATAGCAGAATCAAGTCAAGGCATTAAGAAAAATGTAGTCTGAATGTAGTCCATGTTTAGGTTCTGCCTTGGTTAGTGATCATAACTTTTTAAAATTGTTTACAGAATAGTCAATGCAGTGAATTGATGCAGTTAAGGGATATAATAAATGAGGTAAGGTACAGTATGTTTGTAGGTCACGTTGGAACTTACGCAGTGGCTGCAGTATCGGTTTTCGCTGCTGCAGTTCCTGGAAGACAAATAAAGTTGAGTCAAAATCACCAAACCAATAAATTGTCAATGACGCCATTGTATTTGTAGCACATTTTTATCCTGCTTTTCAAGCTCTCTGATATCATGAATAACTTAATAACTTTTATTGAAGTTCAGAATGGCCTAGTTAATGTCCAAATCAATTCAAAAGGAATGTCCAATCAATCAAAAGGATGAATCATTTCTCTGAATATGTGCAATCATATGAACTCAAGTCCAACCAATATATAGGTCATCGATATGTGTCAGTTGATATGACACTATCGGTATTGAACTTTCTCTCCAATACACTAATACTGATAAAAGGCACGTTATGATGGCTTGGGAAGTTCAAATACTTATAATATGAAACACATATAACGTGAAAATGTAAGTCTTCAGTAATGACATTGCAAAAAAGCAGCTTTCACTGAGGCTACAAAATTTCATCTTCTACGTATTAACATCCCACAATTCAAGGTTTGTTTGCATTCCAGCTCAAAAACTCACTTTTTCTGTAGCATTTTGGTTGTCGTGACTGATCCGCTCTTAAATTGGTTATCGGTAGCAGGCCAAAAAGATCTGTATTTTCAGTCGTTAATGTGGAGTATGTTGAGGCCTTTAGTTGTAGGAATAATTTTAATGAATTAAACTCAAATAAAAACTAGGCCTAGGCAGACTGCTAGTGGTAGTAGTAGTAGTAGGTGTATCCCGAAAATAAAGCTAAAACATTTTTTTTTTTAAATGTTTACATTTCTTCCATCTTGAATTCAGCAATCTTCAAAGTTTCAGCCTCCAAAATCTAACCAGTTCATGAATTTTCCCCAGAGCATTAACACACTGAATCTGGGACAAATCCCTTCTTCCATTCAAAACGTATCGCGTTGACGTGAAAGATCCTCCGCAGCAAAAGCGCACAGCAAAACACAGAAAAAACGCTCCACATGTCGGGGATACAATTAACTCCATGATATGGTGTGAAAAAACAGCATAGTGTGGTCAAATTAATCCAAGCTCACCTTGTTCGACCTCCAGCCGTGCGGTGCAGATGGACTGTCCCGCTCGGTTGGTGGCGATACAGGTGTAGGTCCCAGCGTATTCCCTGCCCACATCCATGAGGATGAGGCTGTGCTGCCGCCCGGTGCCAGCGATCTTGTAGCCCTTGGTGTCCGGCTTGATCCACACCACATCCTCGGTCGACGCCGAAATCGACTCCTTCAGCCATGACACCATGGGAGTAGGGGAGCCTGCACAGTACAATATCCATTTAGTTATATTTGATGGACCACATTATGTTGTGGGTTTGAAGCAGACCCCAATGTCTTGTGAACAGTATCAAATAGTGCAATAATCAAATAGACATGTAATCAGAAAAAAAAAAAATCTGAATTCACTGCACGATGACCTCACAGCTAGAAGGTCCCGGGTTCGAATCCCAACCCGGACAGGTCCTTTCTGTGTGCAGTTTACATCTTCTCCCCGTGTCTGCGTGGGTTTCCTCCAGGCACCACCACCAAAAACATGTTCTAGTTAACCTGCTCCAGTCAGTGCCCCTGGCCAAGGCACTGGCTCAGAGCTGGAGTTGGCCCCGGGGCGCCGCGGCTGCCCACCGCTCCTCAGGGATGGGTTAAATGCGGAGGAAGAATTTCGCTGTACATGTATGTCACCCAAGAAAGCTATTATATCCTGTCCATAATGTATTGGTGATATGGATGCGCCTCTGATACCTGTCTGCAATCAGTCAATGGTGTGAGATGGATGTGAGATCAACACATTTGGGGCATATTTTGTGATGTTTGTGCCGAATTTGTGGTAACCCACACCCCAAACAGAAGGTACTCTCAAACTGAGGCAGTCAGTCAGTTGTGGTTTGACATCATCACCTAATTTTCTTTTCAACAGGAATTGTGAGTGGAGATGTAGTTGTTCACTCACACTGATTCCATCCAAAACAAAATGAAGGCCAACCAACCTTCTACTTTGACAGACAGGGTGATGCTGGCTCCTTGCTTCACCTTCCGGTTGTTGAACCTCTCCAGGAAGCGTGGCGGCACCAGAGGCTCCTTGGAGTCTAGTGCAGAGTGGTGACATCAGGCGTTAAGAATTGATTAATATTCATTCATAACAAATTAATTAATAAATTATTAGAATTTGCCTGAATAAAAATGTGTTCATTCAATACAGAATGTTGATTCAGTTATTCAAACACAATGTTGTGAGTTGCATACCTCTCTTGAAATCAGGTGGCACTATCTCCCCAGGACCTTAAGGAAGACAAATGTAAGTTTTGTGTGAGTCCCAAGGTCTACATTTCTCTGTCACACACACACACACACACACACACACACACAGCATACATACATTCAAGAAATCTAGAAGATGTAATCTGATGAGGGCCCAAGACAGAGTAAACCCATGAAACGAAGGATACTTGAAAGCAGAGACAGAAACACCATAGGAGACTCAACCACACGTCAAGCTAACATGAAAAGAATACATATGATATTAAATTATTACATAGGAAACTGATTGGATAGTAAATACATCCACTCTAAATACATGTTATAGTGTTGCGTTTACAATTCAAAATTGATATATTCAGCATCAAATAGCCTGGTCTAGCCAAAACATAATTTGCCAGTATGTCAGTATGGCTGCATGTCTGTGTGTGTATTACAAAGTTCACTTTGTAATACAAAGTGAACTTGCAAATACAAATGGCAACAATTCTATACAAATTATGCCTAAAAATAACAGAAAGAAGATGATCTCTACTTCCTGTAAAAATGTATTCAACAAAAATCTATAAATTGCAGCGGTCTAACTGACTGCGCCATAGGGCCAGGCTCTCATTACCAAAAATAAACAATTTCTCCTGTGGGTATGAATAAAGTATCTATCTTTCTATATTTCTTATGACAAATTAGTATCCCTATTATATATGTATGTATCTATGTACGTATGTAGCGTCTGACAAAACTCTGCTTTGAAGGATTATTGGTCGGCAACAGAAGTAGAGGAAGACAATCCAAAAGATGGCGTGACAACCTCTACAAAAGGGTCAAGACTTGACCTCACAACCCTCAACAGAACGACACTGAACCGGAGCCTCTGGAGGAAGCATGACCCATGTTGGTTCACATTCTGTCATCTACAAGCAGAGAAGGTGAACTCGGATGATGTAGCGTCTCACCCAGAACCAGGAGCCTGGCAGAGGAGTAGGCTGACCCTGCAGCGTTGCTGATGTAAGCAGAGTATTCTCCTGTGTCGGAGCGCTTCACCTCCATGACCTCCAGCCCGTGGATGTCCCCCTCAGCCAGCACTGACACCCGCTTGGTCGACTTGAGCGGGAGGCCGTCTTTGAACCAGTAGACCCTCGGCTTGGGGAATCCTGCCATGCATTGCACACGTAGAGGTGGGAGGATTTTAAAAAATGTATTACCTGCGCCAGGCAGGTTATGTTATTGGTTTATTGGTTTATTGTTGGTTTGTCTGTCAGCAGGATAACTGAAAAGTTATGCACGGATCTGGATGAAATTTTGTAGAGTTGTTGGAAATGACCAACGGAACAAGTGATTAAATGTTGGTGCATTTCTATAAGTAACATAATAGCGTCTAGTTTGACAACTGCTATGAGCTTACAAACTGCAATCACCTCAAGCAACACGCAGCAGTTGCCTCCACTCTATTGTGTTGGTTTGTCTGTCAGCAGGATAACTGAAAAAGTTATGCACGGATCTGGTTGAAATAAGTCACATAATAGTTTGACAACTGTTATGAGCTTACAAACTGTGATCACATCCAGCAACACGCAGCAGTTGCCTCCACTCTACTGTGTGGTACTAACACAGCTCAGATAGTGTAGCGGTTAGCCCTACGGTCTGCTGGAGATCCGGATTCAAGTCCCACCTCTGGCAGATCAGAAAAATATGTATATTTATGACTATAATCTCGCTTACCACCAAGAGTGTGCTCATATACCACTCGTAACAAGTGATTACATTTTGGTGCATTTCTGAAGCGTGTAAGTAACATAAGGTTTGCACTCTGCGTGCGTCTAGGTAAAAATTTAAAACATACCATAATTCTATAAAAACTTTAAATTCCCCTAATTTTCACTGCAAAACATGCACTGATTTTTGAAATGTTTTCAAATCCAAGCATCATAAAAACCTGTTACGTATTAACATCGCTAATGGCAATAGATTATTTAGCTGTTAAAATATTACAGCAACAGAGCAACAGGACATGACCACACATGCGCTTATCTTATCTACCAGACAAGTTCACGACGGTCAATTCTATCGTATCTATTGCTCTGACCTTTGACCCTGAGCTCCATTCTGGCGATAGGAGATCCTGGGCTGACGTGAATGTCGTGCAGCTCGTCCACCACCTGGGGGAGTTGTTCATCTTCAGCCACGGACTCAAAGGCTTCAGTCTCCCTGTAGATTGATGGGTGTTGGGAAATGTAGTTTAATGGCACATCGTAGCGCCCTATGCTACTATAAGCATGACTGTTCATGACTGATGTACAGGGCTAATATCAGTGTTATATTTAACCGGGGTTGGAGAGTTTACTTTTACACAAGTTGATCAGTGAACTCAGTAACACAAACAAATTATGAAAATGTTTTGGAATTATTTATCACATTTAAATACATTCTTTTTTTTTTAAGTTATTTTTTCTGGCGTCAGCGCCGTTTTTCCATCTTTATTGGATAGGATTAGTCGGAAACTGGGTTGGAGAGATCGGGGGAACATGAATGGGGTGGCGCTAGGTGCGGTGTCCATAACCACTTGGCCAACGCGGGCCGCATTTAAATAAATTCTAAGGTCCAAATGAATCACAATTTCTCTATAGCATAGAAGGAGACTGACCTGGACATGTAGCCCTTGGCACTGATGTAGGACGAGGTTTCTGTGGCATCTGCTGCAGTGTCGTAGTCGGAGCTGCACGGCACTGAAACGCAAGCAATACAAAGAATGAATGCAGAGTCCATGCCTGTCTATAGCCTGGCAAGCCAGAACAAATGAATCGTCCATGCATCACACGCGGCTAGTATGATTATTTGGTCTTGATTAAGCAGACTCGAAAACAGTGTCAATCAAATAAAGTCAAATCACAGCGCAGTAGGCGTGACAAGTGGCATGGAGGCCCACAACTCAACTCGAACAAGGCCCACGCTGATTGGACCACCCGAATTTGAGTGACTATCTTATTGGTCTGCCTAGTAGGTCCAGACCCACCGGACCATCTAGTCGCGCAATTCGTGGATGGGTTGTTGGTTCTGGTTTACCAGGCTCGTTCATCATGAGTTTTAAACTGAGGCACAGAACCTTGCTATTAATCTAGATTCACAAAAGAAATCGAGTGCATTACATGTTGTCACAAGGAG
>OMKY01057087.1:0-13409 GCA_900302395.1 Bregmaceros cantori | reverse complement strand
ATATATACGTATACTTCACCGTACCACCAAAATGTCCGCCATCGCCAAGCCGTGACATCACGTGCAACAGCCCTACACTACACAATCTCACCCAGGGTGACTAAGGAAAACTCTGGAATGCTACTACACAACCTCAGCCTACGGCACGTATCAAAGCCCTGAAATCACTCGCTGTATGAGACAACGCTAGAACCTAGGACCTTTCTTTTTTTTGTCAATATCACCAAATTTAGTTGACTGACGATTCCTAATGTCCCTACATCATTGAGATTACATTCTGGTGGAAGCCTCTGAGACGGTCATGGCCACATCCAATATCTATTGTAGTCTTTTATTGTTCAATTGCTCCCAGGTTGCCCATTAAATCCAGTGTTATTAATGATTCGGAAGGACGGAATGCGTGCCTCACACAGATGACCTCATTTGTTGGCTCATTGCCTCCATTTCTGGCAGACCGGGAGACGGAACAACGTTGGATTGGAACGGAGAGACGATGCTTGGCTTCGCGGTTGGAGACACTGATTAACTGTTTCATCATTACAACCTAGAGGAGTGGCAATAGATTGTCAGAATAAAATTTAATTTTCAATGTTATTACTTCACTAGCTATACTATTATGCTGCTATTATGCTAGGACTACTGTTTTGATATACTGTTTTGATATACTGGCTGACCGTTGAGGTGGCACTGAAGACTTTGCAACTAGCTCTCTCCATCACTCTCTGTGCTTGGCTACTTGCATGCTGTCACTCAGGCTGCAACTCCTCGACACTTGGATGTTATCTCCCCATCACTTTCTCTGTCTTCCTCTCCTCCTTCTACCTGGCACTGTGCCTTGAAGGAATTGTTCTTGAGAGTCCTTGGGATCTCGTGACATGTCCGGAGCATTTTAGTTTTCATTTTTTAACTGTGGTTAATAGATCTTCATCTTGCTTGTTTTATTTGGGCTTTCATGTCTTCGTTTTGGTGACATATTCTCTATACGAGATCCTGAGGAACCTGCGGAAACATCTAATCTCTGTGGCCTGAATTCTTCTCTCTAGTTTTGCCGTTAGGGTCCATGTCTAACATGCTACATACCACCCGATTTGACTCATCACTGGGTGCCCGCCAGCATAATGCCCATGAGATAATTTGCTAAGTACATCCTCCATGAAAGCATCTAAGACATGAACAAAGCCTTTGGACGGTGGCCAAGAAGTGAATTTCTCCCTCTGGGTCCTCTTTATCAAGAGCAGCATGCTAAGAGCTCCTGACATAGAAGTAAACGCATGTCAATGGTAGAGCCTCCCTCCCTATCTGGGTATTAGCTAAATGCCATGCTCATGGCTCACCCATTTCTTCCTATGCCACCCGACCAACCAGAACAACATCGATGTTGAAACAGCCTTGCACTGTGTCATAGATCCATAGATTCGGCTGTTGGAAGATAGCCGGGAAGTAAACATATCATGACAGACAACGACGCCATTGTCTGCAAGTGCAATAAACTGATCTATGGCTGTGCCCCCTGACACGCTCCGACAATCAGAGACTGAGAGGATCGGCTCAGTGTTTAGGACGGTGTCACGGGTTATGGGAGGTGTAATTTGAATAACCCAGAGATGACAAAAAGGAAGAATTTGAAATCCTTTTAATTGAACAACAGACATTATTTTATATCTTTAAATGTAAACATATGGACTTTAGAGGCAGTGGAATCACAGTAACAACCTCTATCTAATCAATAGTCCATGGACTTGTCTTCCGACGATCGTACTCATCTCGGTATCGGTTGGCTCTGGGCCCACCGGGGCAGATTCAGGTTCCGGTGGTGAGTCCTGGAGGTCAGGACAGAAACCACCAGTAATGAGCCAAACTCTAGAACAGGAACAGGGATCCACGGAAACATCATCATAGTATTGAATCGTAATGTGACGTGCTTAGTCAGGCTAGCTCACCTGATCTAAGACTTTGGGACCGCGTCCCACCAGGGTCGGACACTGCCTTAAATGGAGGCGGACTGACAAGAGTTGACAAGTTGCAGCTGGGGACGATGCGCTCCGTTCGCACGGACGTTCTCCTAGCCTTAAGACCCATTTATACCCTCTGATAATAGCCGAAATGGACACTCTCCTTCGGTCCCGTAGGTAGTTTTATCTGTCAGTTGGCCAAGACCTTAGCAATCTGGTGAGCTCCGTGAGAGACAGCAATATCTCAAGAAGCTGTGGGGGCAGTAGAGAGTCACAAGCGCTTTGCATGCACTTTGTGTCACGACTCAGCACCGCCCTCTAGAGGATTTCTTATGTCCATCCGTTTACGGACAAAGGCATAAATATAAGCTCCGGGAGAAACGTCTGGAACAGACAAATTTCATCTGGCTCCATTGAGTATAATGAGGACTTATGGACAGTGCACATTCCGTTGCATTGGTGTGCACTGTCCATAAGAGAGATCTCTGTGTATCTAAGCTGGAATGGGTGTCCCTTCACCGCTCTCATTAATTAATTATTAAACTTTCATTTTGTTTAATATGCCCTATTATTTAGTGAGCTTAGCTCAGAGAAGATATTAAATGTGAGATTGAAACAACAACACGAGATGGGTTGGTGAGATATGCACCGGGTTCCCGAACGTTTTTAGGGCATCATCTGTGCCACTTGCAGTGCACTGGAATTCAACCAACAACTTTGGACAGCGCCCTAGAAACACAGCATGTGTTCATGTGATAAAATGGTTAACACTCTTGACCCATCAGTAGCAGTACAACAAGCGGTGTCTTTGTTGTGATGGGGGAAAACCCAGACAATCCAAAAGAAACCAGATGGCCCTGTCGTTACAAACACAGTCTTGTGGAAGGGGAAGAACACGCATCAATGTGTAGCCTATATTCTTCAGCCTTCATCTTCCATGAATCACTCAAGGCAGAGTTTTGGAGGTTTTGTTTTCTTTGGATGCTGGCAATTGCAGATTTCGGCTTTGATATGTAGTGGAATTTGTCTTGATGCAATTCTATGTGTTATGGTTGCAGAGCCACCATTGAAATATTGATCTCAGTTTTACATGGATTGATTGATTGACTGGTCTATATCAAGAATGACTGAACAGGACCCAAGTACACAAGTTCTCAGTATAATTTATTGGGGATTTGAGGGGAAAAGGGATCCAGGGGCCGGAATTCTGTGTGGACTAGCAGACCTAAAGTATACGACCCTGAGGGGAAGCGATCACAGGTACAAGACTATGTATAGGGCTCGATGCGTGCAGGGGTCTGACCCACTGTGCCACAGAGCCAGCTTGCAGATCCAAAACACATTTTCACAAAATTATTCAAAAAGTTTTGGATATTAGCCCAATGAACAATCCCTTAACATTGAGAGAGGATCTGGATCCCTTTTATTGTTGACCCTAGACCTTGGCAGATGTTTGCACTCTCCGAGTGCTTTATAGCATTACATTTGGCCACGAGGAAGATATAGCGAGGGGAGAGTGATCGCCACTCAGGATGATGGAGGCACGGGACCAAGGATTACAACACTTCACTCAAGACTGTTTTTCAAGGTCCCTCACTTCAGTGGGGCACTTCTTCTTTCTGAAAATAAATTCATTCCGAAAAAAGTTCAAATCCCGAAAAATGATCCGCTTATTTTGTTATGGTTAGGGTTTTGGAGGGTCGCTAACAAAATAAGTGGATTGTTTCTTTTGGAGAGTTCAGAGGCTTTGGAATGCAGGTGTGTGTAACCATAATTGCACTGTGAATGTTGTCATTTCTTCATTGTTGTTACCATAACAGGAAGTGTTATCGAAGAGAAAACAGATATGTGTTTCATGAGGCAATGTCATCCGCCACTGCCGCCCGGAACCATTCTAGCAGTGCTCCGGAGCTCAGCATCATTTTGTTGCATGCGTTGCCGCCGGGGGATAGAAAGGAAGGGGAGAGCAGGTGTGGGAAATCTCTCCATGCTCCCATACTTATCCCCCTATTCACCCGGGCCGTTTCTATGGCAACAAAGGGATAGATTGCCACACTGGAAGATGGCTGTCATTCCATTCCAACAGTCGTTCATAATGAACTCCGGCTCAGCCAAATAATGACAAATTAACAAGTAAAGCGTGATTCTAGAAATGTATATATATATATATATATATATATATATATATATATATATATGCAGTCACAGTTTGGTTTTGGCTTGTTTCGGTAGGGAAAAAAATATGTGACACAGTAGGGGTGTAAGGGTTCACAAAATTTTCGCTTTGGTTCCGAACGAGTTGTGTAGTTGTGTTTACTTACGAACCAAGTCAGGGCGGCAAACAAAGGACGCGTTTTGAAAAACAGGCCGCCATGGACACATTTAACGCAATGACTGACGGCATTCCACACATGGAGTGTAGTCCAGTTTACCTCCCCCCGGAAAGCTTCATCTTCTGGTTATTTCTATGTGAGGATATGCAGACTGCGCGATTCATGTGTTAATCCTGACCGCTGCTCATCACATAATCAATGTTCTGTTGACCAAAGCATCCCCACCTTCCAAAAGGAAATTCTGAATTTAGTTACGGTGGAATGGCCCTAATGTCGGCCATTTTTTGGCAGCTTCCTAATGCGGGGCATGAAATGTAGTATTGAACAATTGAGCTTAATGCTAGGCATCCCACATTAGGCAGTGGCCCACTTTAGGGCAATCCATCCTTTGTGTCAACTGTATTTGCTTTGCCAGACTCGCATTGAGGGCACAAGACAGCTGAAAAGTTTAAACAAATTTCTTGCGGAAAATAATTTGTTCTTTTGTATTACAGTTTTACTCTGTCCTCATGTGGAAATCTCATTAAAATAAGATACAATCGCCTGCTGATCTCTGCATAGCGTGTGCTTCTGTGCGATGGCAGAACAAACTGGGTAAATTGGCAACTTCCTAAATGTATTTGCAGCACCCTGTTAGTTTGGAATTCCCATATGTGTTATATGTTGTCCTCTATGTATGTCCTGTTCTGTGGCGTTTTATGTGAGTGCTTGTGTGTGTGCGTATGTACATGCTTGATGTTTCTACACATGAGGTACAGGGAGGGGTTCAGTGGGTAGTTAGCGAGGGTTACAGGGATTCCCCGAGTGCGAATAGTGATTGGACGCAGGACCTCACGTGTTCGGGAGAGCCAAGGGGCGGTGGTCTCACAGAAACGAGAGAGAGACCTGGAGCGGACGGCGTGGTGCATGGACGATTCAGACGCCTGACCCAGAGACAGTCTTGTTCAAATTTTGTAATTCTGTAATGGCAGCTCAGTAGGTCTGTAATGGCATCTCAGATAGGGTGTCCACGTAGAGGAAATGACCAGTCTTGACACGGGAATATGTCTAGAGGGTTCATTTATTAACCTATACTGTACATTAGCCGGGAATCGGCTAGCTAAGCTAAGCTATGAGCTAAGCAGGAACCACGGCCGAATGACCACACATGAGGAAGCATCACTGATTTATAGCCGATGGGAGGGGAAATCGGATGATGTCACACTTTGTAGCCAATCAGGACAATGGAGACGTGACTCTACAAGTCACATATCCATAACAAGGTCGTCTAGTTGAGATCTGTATTAGTCATGTAAAGTTGCGGTAACAATCGGAGTTGGACTTTTATCTGTTCTCCTGTGCGTTGGTTGCGAAGGACGTGCTGCTGGTATGGAGTTCACCATTCGGATCCAACCATTGCCAAGTGAGTAGCGTAGTAGTAGTATTCATTGTACCGATTGTCGAGACAGCGAGTTCGGCACATCATCAAGGATCACCATCTTACGAACTCCAACGTGCGCCAACGGCATTAATAGAAATCCCGGGTATTTCAACAAACTCACAATAGAGTCACACTATATGTTGTCTTGTCTGTCTGGTTGTCTGAGTCGTCCTGCCTGTGTCTCTGTCTCTGTCTACTATGTCATTGAGTGCACTCATTTCCTACCATTATTGCTGAAAGGGGGCACTATTGCTACATTTAAAGTTACACTTATTGATCCTGTGTACAGTACGGAATTTATTCAGGAGTGCCTTGTCGACTAAAAGAGTATTACCGCATTTTTGAAATTACTTGTTACTTCTCTATCTTTCTCTCTCTGTAAAAGTATGCCCTTCCTGTCCAAATATTGTTTGGTACTCTACATTGGTGGATCATTTCCTATTGAACCATTTTGGTGTGTTTAAAGTCGGGAGTTGCATAATAGTGCAGTGTCATATTTACACTGTCCGGGCCTCTAGAGGGCGAGTCACAGTAGAGATAATGGGGACTTTAAGCAAGCACGGTTTTCATGACGCCGACGGGATGCGGAAATCGACCCCTCCTCCCCCTGGTTTGAGTCGCCGTCTTATCCACAATAATCGCAGCTACGACGGGCACTGTCTGATCAGCTGATGTTTACCACGTACAAGATCGGAATAGAATAAAAGTGGGTCGTGTGCGCTCTTAAAATGTCATTCAAGAGAGCTTGAGAGAAGTTTCTTTATGCATTTTGAATTGGTTAATTTCACAGGGGGAGTTCTTGTTACTTTATAATAAAAAAATAAAAATAAAATCTTGTATTTTGGGTTGTCAAATTTGTCTAAATACAATGTTTAGGTCTAATTAAAAGGGGGTTCGGGAATGAATCCACTCAAAAATAATGAATTATTTTAAATTCTAATCTAAATTCGCCCTCCACAGCTCATTGAAGACTCAGGTGTAGTCGACAGTACGGAAGGTTGCCTCTCTCCACATAGTAGATCAGCCTACGACGGCAAACCAGGCCGGTAGTACGGCTCAAGTCTCGATCAGTGGAGCACTAATCAACTTCCGCGTGCCGCCACCATCATGAAAACCGTGCTTGCTTAAAGTCCCTAATATTAAAGGGGGAAGGTCAAGAATAATCCTAAGAATAATTCATAGCAAAAGTGAGGAGACTACATACTGTAATGCAAATTGTAAATTTATTAGATAAGGCACTCACGAGAGTCAAGAAATGTATTCAGTAGCTGCAGCCAACCATGCACCATTTAAATAGGATACATATAAATTAGACACAGATACATGTTATCATTCCTCATCTTCTGTGCGTCCGGCAGTTTTCAAAGCAGAACAAATTGGAACAAGATAATACACCGCAGAAGTGTTTGCAAGCGCTCATTTTGCAGTGACTAAAAATTAATCATTTTTCTGAAGCTAAGCAATTTCCATGAGGCTCAGGAATAAAATCTGTGTGTTTACTTTCTATGTGTCTTCGCATCACATCTCAAGTTGGTCCACTTAAATCTCTAGAATCCAAATGACTTCAATATAATTTCATGTGTACGAAGAAACATGTGCTGTGTCTCAAATAGCAAACTTTTTGGAGTTTTTGGATGAATTTCAGTGAACTAAATTATAGATAATTTTGTCTAGATTACGCAGGCTTGAAAAAAGTGTCAATCAAATGAAGTTATCAAATCACAGCGCAGTAGGGGTGACAAGTGGCCCGCGGCTTGATTCAAACAAGGCCCCCTTAACGGAGCACTAATTGGCCCACCTGATTCGTCGATTCTGTCTTGCCAGGCTAGTGGGCCATATGAGGGAGAGAAATGGAATTTGGCTGTGGGTGTTTGATACAATAAATATGATAGCAAGACAAGAACAGGAGACAGTAGGAAGTGCAAACAAAAAAACATCTAGAAGCAATCAGAGATTGCAAACCTGTGCCGTAGTGGTACAAAAAATAGTACTTTACTAATAGTACTAGCAATATGTGTGGCAACCCATTATCAATGCATGTGCTCGTAGAGTAGTGGCCTGGTGAGCCAGAGCCAAATCATCGTCCACGCATCGCCATACTTACTGGTGGCGCTTTGCACTCTTCAGATGGCATGTTAAACATGCATGCTCCCGTATGTAATTAGGAAGCAGGTGCTGTTGGACCTAGCCAATCACTTACATGGAAACATGTCATTGGCCACCCCGCGCACTAAACAAGTAAGGAACTATCCAGCTGTTGGTGATGAAGTATAATTATGTTGCTCGGCGCGTGGCCGCATCTCCCGGCCATGCGTGACGTCACTACCGTGAACGGGGATCGTTCACCCGTTAATAATAATGAAGTATGACTATTATGTTACTTATAGGCTACAGAAATGCACGACCAAAAACATAACCTGAAATTTGAATCACAAAAACCATTCAATAATTTTGTTAGGGCTACGGTTAGGGTTTTGGAGTATTAGGGTTAGGATTATGGTTAGGGTTTTGGAGGAACCCTAAGAAAATAAGTGGATCATTTTTTGGAATCGCACTTTACATCTTTCTGTCGGTAGAAATGGGTGTCGGATCGACGAGGCGTCGCCAAACTCAGCATCGCACGATAATACACCAAGAGACCAGTCTGGTGGAATGTCAACTACCTACTCAGAGCATATGCTGCAAACTTCACATGGCAGATGCACTTTAACAAGTTTAGCAGTGAGACTGCTAATGGAGAGAAGCTTTCTAAACCTGGTAGTCTGATGAGCAGGGCAGATCTATTAAACAGTTTGCACACCTTCGGTCCTGCTTTGTCTTCGTCCAGTTAATGCCCAATGGATTTCTTGCACTGATAACTAGACCACACAGAGGCACGCACATACACACGCACACACCAGCAGCCGGGGGTGTGATAGCGTAAAAGACCATCAATCTTGCTCTAATACCCATAACGTGTGTGTATCTCCAGATTACGCACTTCTCATCCCATTGTCGGTCATTCCTGTGTGTGTGTGTTTGTGTGTGTGGCCATTGTTTGTAAGTGTGCGCGTGTTTACACATTGTGAGTGTATTCACTGTGTGTATGTGATCTCGTGCGAATCTGTAGTCAGTGTACGCATGTGTGTTTGTGCGTGTATGTGTATTCATTGTGTGTGTGTTTGTGTGCATGTGTAGTCAGTGTATGTGTATGCGTGTTTGTTTGTGCACAAGTGTGTGTGTGGCCAGGGTGAGATCAATATGGCATTTAACACGTTCATAAAGTCTTCTATTAGAGAGGAACTAGGATCGATGGTCTGTGTCTTGGTGAGTGTATCCCTACCTGCCAACCTCTGGTCTTTGTTCAGCAGCACCAGTGTTCTTTTTCAATGTCACCAGTGCAGCAAATGTGTGTAGAATAAATATTCAGGTTTTATATACATATATATATAGACACATGTTTTAATTTAGATACATTCATGTTTTAATATTAATATCAATAAAATATATTTTTCTAAATAGAAAAAATACAATTGTTTGATTTACCATAATATGAATTATTGTGTTTAAAAAAAAAATAAACAAATCTGATAATTGTGGTACTTTTTGGTAGGGTGGATTGCCCTAATATGGGACACCTAAGCTCCAGTGACTCTGGCTCCTCCCTTAACTAATGAATGTCAGTGAAACTATGGTAAAAGCAAACTATGGTAATGTGTCTAACATCAAGTTCAACTATCCAACGCTACATTTCACTGTCCCACATCAGGCAACTGATTGTCCAATGTTATGTTGACTGCTGTCAGCACCAGCAACGTTTTCCCATTGTATTTCCAGGTTTAGAGTGAAAGGGGGATATTAGTAAGGGGAAGCAAACTCGTGTGCCTGCAAACTCAGCCACAAGCACAAGAGTCTACTGTATGTGATGAATAGGTTGGCTTTAGATCGGATAGCTATGGCGTTTAAAGGTCCTGTGATGTGGTGTGCAACATTCTGCTTATTTTGTGAGGGTTGGGTTAGCTTTAGGAGTAGGAGGCTATAAATTAGCTAGGGCTAAGATTATGGGTTAGAGTTAGGTTAGGGGTATGTGATGGGAGGGTATGGTTAAGGTTAGGGGTTGGGGGCAAGGGTTTTGGAGGGATTCATCACCAGAACGATGTGCCATGGCAGAATGCAATCCCGCAGCGAGCCACAGCAAGAGACTTTCTTGAAAAGCCGTGCTGCAAGGACCACTAACAAACTGATATTCAATCCAAGTAGTGTACACCGTCCCACACTTCGTAGTGTACCATCCGGGTACTTGTGGCACACTTCATTATGCCACTTGAATTTAATGGATTTGGAACAGCACTGTGCTCTGGAATGAAGTGTACGGAGTGCTGAAATGTGCAAATTGGAAAGGACTGTAGTCCTTGCAGGAAGAAGGAAAGAAAAGTACATGTGGAAACAACCTCACTACACAGCACATGAGAATGATTCTATTATTTTAAATAGAATTTTAGGTCAAAGCTGAAATTGGACATGCATCACTCATGCTCACAGCTATTGATCGACTAGGGATATCACTATTAAATTTGGCCTATTGATCTCTCGCAGAAGCACTAGTCAATTCTGGACATGCATTCATTTAAATGTATTAAGCGAACATACACAAAGCCATTATGTGGTGGTCTGCCAAATTACCCAATATTCAAAGCATTAGAATGGAAAAATACTTTTTATGACGTGCCCGGGTCGGTCACAACAAATAGCAAGTATTACAAATGGCAACACGTGCAGACCAGAGTTGTTATAGACGAGTTCGGGGGGTACTTCCCGTGTCTGAACATCACTTCCGGTGTATTTGGCTTTTTTTTTAAACCAAATCTATTTTGTATAAACTATATGTAAACTTAACATTGCACAATATAAGGAACTTTAAGAATGAACAAAATGTTTGTATCGAGCCGGTTCAGGAAATATATTTTGGTGGCGGAACGGATCCGAGAACGAAAGCGTTAAACATAGGCCTGCCTGAACCGTTCAGAACGTAACTTTTAAACAAATGTCACCAATCGGGACGACAATCGTCGATCGCTCAAATATAAATATTCTAATGTTTTATAAATATTCTATTTCTATCCGCACCACCCCAGGAGATTCAAACCATGTGCCATGGGGATGGCACGTGTCTGCATATATTATTCTGAAGAACATGTGTATTTGACATAAGTGGAACATTGTAGCTCTGTCGGTAGAGAGCTTGTTCTAATGACTGGGGGGGGCGAAGACCGAAAGGTTGGAGGAAATCACTAGAGGAAAAAAAAAAACGACAACGAGGGAAAAGATGTGCAACAGATTTCAAACATGTGCGTCCACACACAGTGGATCTCTAATGCCATGGGGACAAAAGCCTGTCAAAAACAAGGAGCATGTGCATACCCCCCTTAGATATTCTCTCTTCCTCTCTCGTCGGACAGTGCAATATCACAAGAATAAATGCCAATGGATCTATTCGGCTCCGAGAGGCGCACGGGTTGCGCTCCCTGGACAAGTACGATCCATTATTTCCAACATCCAATCTTTCTTGGAGAGACGGGCTCAGAGAGACAGCCAGCGGTCTCGTCTTTGTTGATGTCACTGGCTTTGGCCATGTGGCAGTGATCCACGCGTAAACAAAGGCGTTCTCACCTTGAGACGATGATATGATAACGATCTGCCATGAAATTCGTTTTGGCCGTTTTGGGGTCCCAAAACGTTGTTTTAATGTGGATGTTAGGTGCAAATATCAAATTAAAATCCGGACTTCACTCAAAAATATTGTAGTCTGGATGGGGCTTGAACCTCAAATTGCTCAGTAGGTTGTCGTTAAGCGCCTTCCATGACAGTCACCACCATTGGTGTGTGAATGTGTACATAATTTCCATTTGGGATTACTTAAGTATTAAAAAAAAAAGTTAAATATTTGCCTAAATTGGTGAGTAAGAAATAAACCCAAGATTAAGAAAGCCTGAGCTTAGCCTGAGAAAAGTAAAAGTCTGTGTCAGTGCTGTTTTGTATGACTCATCTGTAGTTGACATTTAAAATGAAAAATGTAACATTATGAGAATGACCATTATTTTCCATGTTCTCTTTCTTCAATCGCCATACATTGGCAAATGGGCTAAAATGAATCACTGAGCATTTTGATGCAAGAGCAAGGCTGTTGGTGATTGTAAACTGGAGCGTGTAGATACTTCTGGTAAAATATCTAGTTGTAATAGGACTTCCAGTGGCAGTCACTTTGCTGGGTTCTAACTTATTTTTGAATTTGTCTATTCAGTGGGACGTGACATGTGCGGACATGTCACGAAATCCCAAGGATTTTCACAAATAATCCTTCAAGGCACAGTGCCAGGTGGAAGGAAGAGAGGAAGATAGCGGTGGGAAGATAACATCCAAGAGTGGACAAGTTGCAGGCTGAATGACACCATGCGAGTGGCTGAGGACATAGAGAGATGGAGAGAGCTGGTTGCAAAGTTTTTAGTGGTGCCACAACGGTCAGTTAGAGTGATGATGATGATGATGATGATGACACATCTAATAGGTTATTAAAAAAAAGATGGTGGTAACAAATACAAGGGGCTGCAGCCATACAAGGGGCTGCAGCCATCCCGTTGGTCCATTGTTCAACATGTGACGACATTGGTGAGTGACTTGAAGTCATATTTGTCTGTATTTCAATATTTATGCAAAATGGTGAGTGTGGGGTAGATAACGGGTAATTATTAGTCACAGATCAAGCTGTAGTAAGCAGATCTTGAAAGCTGTAGTAAGAAGATCTTGCGTTTTGTGTGACAAATTCTGTCAGTTCAGTCCATGACAATGAATGCATGTACAGGCGAAAATGGCACCATTGTAGAGTTGAATGAGTTAAAATGAGTAAAGTGAAATAAGGAGAACAACCAAGCATATGCAACTTATTCAAAATAGAATGTCACAATGTCACAATGCACATGCCATGAGCCAACCATAGCATAGATGACTTGTTGCTGGGCCGTATCACCTCCTGACTTCATGACAAAATATGGTAAATATGGTTCTGTGCAAACAGTCTCTGAAAATGTCAGTAGACGTCAATATCATGTGTGAATTATGCCCAAGAAATCTGGAACCCTCACACTGTAAACGTGTCTATTAAGAGCAGAGTGCAGAATAGGCTGTGTCTGTGTTCATTATTTATGACCTCAATGAGAAAACTCAATTCTAGTATAGAAAATGGTGCATTTACCTAGTAATAAAAAAAATCTTTGCTGTATCTTATGTGATTTAACCAGGGCTTTTAGGGCTCAGAAACGGCATTATAAGGTTTCTGGTTAAGAGTTCCACCAATAAATTGACGTTCCCGAACCGGTTAGAACCAAAAAATATTGTTCCCGGGACGGTTAATTTTGTTCCGGTCAGCTTGGCACAAGTTGTGCCAGATGTTGTTTCAATTTAAGTCGATGCTCGTAGCAGGCGTGGCTGGGAAGGGATGGTGCGGCAGAGACTGGCGGAACAGCGGACGGCCGCACAGTGCGGAAGGCGCACGGCAGTGTTTCAACAAAAACTAGGAACTAAATAAAACCGGTAGTAACCGGTTACCATTATTTTAAATAACTGGTCCTTTTCCAGAACATGAGAAATAACATTTCCAGTTTCGTTTCTGTTCCCTGGAAAAAACAAAAAGTTCCTGGTTTTCGTTTTCGTTCCTTGAACCGGTTAAAA
>OMKY01057085.1:16825-26825 GCA_900302395.1 Bregmaceros cantori | reverse complement strand
AACCCAAGTCTTTGGACCAGTGGGTCATCATTTTTGTAATTCGGGTCAGACCTACCTCCCCTACCCGACGTACCTTACTACCAGGGGCCACCCAATAGGCCACAGCCAGGACAGGTAGGCCCAGCGCCACAGCGAGCGCCACCAGCAGCTTGACACCGATGGTCTGCTGTCTGAGTCCTGGCAGACTCTCGTACCAGATGCCGAGCAGCTGCTGCTGGCAGTTTGGGTGGGCGACAAACTGGAGGCAACACACAGCATGGAGAACAAGTGAGACCTCTACTGGTGTGATTTCACGTTACTCTTATGTAGAGATGGCAAATAACCAAGTACAAATACTTGAGACTTTTTACTTCTACTCAATGAATTTTCAACAAAAATATTGGTACTTCTACTCCTTACTTGTCCCAAAACAGGCTTGTAACATATTTTTCGCAACAAGGTGGTAGGCCTATGTGTATAGTGGGAATGAGTCAGTAGCGGTAATGCACTGAATATGGACGGTACCACTTAATAAATTGCTTTCATCTAGTTTCTGGGTGTGCCGCTCAAAAAGTGTTAAGGCACATGAGGAATGTTTCAATGTTGGGTGGTGTGATTTATAAACCTTAAGTGAAGTAAATCAGGCTAGGTTGTTAGTAATGTATTCAAACAATAACATTGACAAGCTAACATCATTATGTGTAGAAATGTATTTTTTGTACTTTGTACTTCATACTTTCAAAAATCCATTAGAGTACATTTTAGAGTCAGTCCTTTTTACTTCATATTTGATCTAATGCCTTCTTTAGTTCATATTTGATCTAATGCCTTCTTCAGTTCATATTTGATCTAATACCTTCTTCAGTTCATATTTGATGGCCAATACCTTCTTCAGTTCATCTTTGATCTAATACCTTCTTCAGTTCATATTTGATCTAATACCTTCTTCAGTTCATATTTGATCTAATACCTTCTCCAGTTCATATTTGATCTAATACCTTCTTCAGTTCATATTTGATCTAATACCTTCTCCAGTTCATATTTGATCTAATACCTTCTTCAGTTCATATTTGATCTAATACCTTCTTCAGTTCATATTTGATCTAATACCTTCTTCAGTTCATATTTGATCTAATACCTTCTTCAGTTCGTATTTGATCTAATACCTTCTTTAGTTCATATTTGATCTAATACCTTCTTCAGTTCATATTTGATGGCCAGCTTGAGCCTGGTGAGTGACGTGCGCCCGGGAGGCTCGTCGCTGTCCCCCGCGTCGGCCTCGCCACTCAAAATGGCCTCCACCTCCTCAGTGCTGCGACACAGGTCCAGCAGACCCACCACGTAGTCTTTGCACTGGTTGGACAGATGGCAGTAGTCGTTCTGGTGGACAGAGAGAAGGGAGAGCATTGCGATGATACTCCTCAGGTTACAGAACGCTATTGGGGTGGACAATGATTCAATATGATATTCAATGTCGATAGAAGTAGGGATGGCAAAAGTACCCAGATTTCTTACTTGAGTAAGAGTAAAATACATTTGTAAAAAAAAAAAAACTCAAGTACACCTACAATGTACTGATCCAAATAACTAAGGAGCTCATAGAGGCTGAGAAATGTAATCGAAAAGTATTTTTGAAAGTAAAAAGTACTGGCTCTAAAATGTACTCAAAAGTATATTTGAAAGTATAAAGTACAAAACATAATTTCTATATATAATGCTGTTAGTTTGTTAATGTTATTGTTTGAATAAAAAAACAACCTAGCATGCCTTAACACTTTACGCCATACCATACTCAGTGTGTCACCGCCCCCTACTGACTCATTCACACCATACATAAAGTCCGACCACTTTATTGTGAAAAAAAAACAAAAAACGTAACAAGCCTGTTTTGGGAAAAGTAAGGAGTAGAAGAACAGATATTTTTGTTAAAAAATCTTCTGAGTACAAGTAAAAAGTTGTCACAGAAACAAGTACTTAAGTACAGTAATCAAGTATTTGTACTTCGTTACTTGCCATCTCTGGCTACAAGATAGTGAAGAATGATGATTAATTTTTATAAGTAACTGTGGAAATACTGCATATAGAGATATAAATACCGTGGAGACTCACTGTGACATAATCTCTAACAGCATAGCTTAGTAGATGATAGTGCACTCCAGACCTCTTGTATCTCTGTTAGTGTCTCAGAATAGCACACAGCATGACATGGCCCAAGACAAATGTATTCAGCGGGCAATTCCGGCGTAATAGCAAAATATGTGGTGTTTTGACTTTTTTTTACACTCCAACAATGAAATAGATTAATTTCGCAAAAATACAAATTCATATTCAATTTGCAACGATCTACACACCAACACACATACTTACACATTAACTTTTTAACATTAACTTTACCCATGTCAATCTAGGTATTTCACAACGCTTCCCTTGTCGGCACTGCGGTGGCAGGCGTCAGAGAGGTAAGACGTGGTAGATGATCAATAAACTAAATTAACATATTAAACATGTATACTTTATTACATATACATTACTTAAGGATTGAATAACACATTTGAAATATGTTCATCCCTGATCTTAGTAAAAGTATTAACTAAAATATTACTCAAGTAAAAGTAAAAAAGTACTCCACAACAAACTTACTTGAATAGCGAAAATATTGAGTAACTTTCAGTAAAAATGCGATGAGAGCACCTGATTAGAGAGTGCCGGAGAGAGATAGAGACTGAGAGAGAGAGACCGAGAGAGCGCCCGAGAGGGAGAGTGCCCAAGAGGGAAAGACTGAGAGAGCAACAGAGAGAGAGCCCGAGGGAGAGAGATATGACGCCAACATATCTGCTAACAGTTCCCAACGGGTGTTGCTAAAGACCAAGTTAATGTAACGAGTAGCGAATTGCTGACATCTCAGTAAAAAGTCTTTTCACCTCAAATTCTCTCAAGTAAAAGTAGAAAGTAACTCATGATAAATGTACTCCAAAAGTTAAAAAGTACAAAATTGTAACAGACTAAATGTAATACACATGCCCATCTCTGCTTACCAATAGGTAAAATATGTATAAATACCTATTTCTAACTAGAGTTATGCAGTCAGCGCTGGCTGCTATAAGGATATCCCCAAAAGTCAAAACTCAATAGAAGCATCTTCTTCTTCTTCTTTTGTTGTTTGTCTGTGCAGTTCAAAATCATGAAGATGAAGATAGAAGTGTCTAATCAGTACTACAGTATTATTATTTACATCTGGTCTTTGATTTGTTACAATTAGTTGACTTGTTGTTGGTTATTATCGGTCCCAGAGCAAGCTTTAGTAATTTAGGATTCTGGAACGGCGTGTATTTTGTGTGATGCGCTACACAGGCTGTGTTACCGACACCGGAAGTGCGTATCATGACCGTTGGTGAAATCTTCAATCTTAGAAAGAAAACGGGGCAGGTGGATTAAAAAAATATAAATGAATAAATAAATAAATAAATAGAATCGATAGATTCCCAAAAATGATACAATGAACAAATAAATAGACAACATAATAATAAATTAGAAAAGGGGGTGAGAACCAGATTAGAACTTTGGTTCGATTGAAAGTCCAATGAAAAGTCCAGCCGATCACTCGGATAATCGCTTGGACGATCTGCAGCCAAAAATCAGATTCTGGAGCTAAAATTAAAGCATGTTAATGATGAATTGACTTGGAGTTGACTTGGGATTTGACTTGACTTGCCCAAGAAGACTTGAGACTTGAACGAGGGACTTGCTCACATCTCTGGTGTGAATCATTAGGGCGGGAGGCAGTCAACTTTCCGCACGTAAACTGGTCTATTCTGGTGATGTCTATCTGAGGTGGGCTCGTTCAAACGGTATAGGATGGTGTATCCTTGTAAAGGCTGGCGTGTTGACAGAAGCGCTGCCTCTCTCACGGGGCACGTCTGCTGCGCCTTGTCTCTTCAGGCCTGCACGGAGGCTTGTTTGGAATTTCTCTTCACAGTGTTTATATGGATTTCACTCTTTGTGTGTGGGCGGGGGAGATGTTCTCTGTCCATTCTCTATTCTCCCTCCACAGGGAATATAGATATCTAGTGGTTGGGGTGACCTAGATGACTATGATAAAAAGCATTAACAATCCATAGACAATAAAGATATCTAGTGGTTGGGGTGGGCTTATACAACTGTTTAAAAACATGAAAAATCCACAGGGAATAAAGATATCTAGCGGTTGGCGTGACTTAGAAGATTGTTTACACTCTGTGGGGGATTCCCACTAGGGTATATAGAAAAGACACTTTTGGGTGGGCAGTACGTCTTTAAGACCCGACACTTGGGTCAAGGGGGCACTTCAGTTCCCGGATCATGTTTGTTGTCACTATGTACATGTCTTACGGTGAGTGGATAAAGGAGCTTGCATCCAACTCTATGCGTGTCCGACTCACTTTCCTCATGCCACACTACATATATCCCTAATTGGGATTACTAGAGTTTCAAATAATCTTACCTTAAACTCCTTCTCGATGTTAGCTAGGACGGCTAGCTCGTTGCTCAGCTCCAGCGCGGCCAGCACGGGGTCCTGCGTGGACAGGGAGAGGTAGGCCGGGCTGGCCAGGCCGCGGTAGGCATTGATCCTGGAGCGCGAGTGGCTGAAGGAGTCGTACTGCTGCTGGTAATTACAGGAGTCACAGCCACAGAAGTAGTCATGCGGGTGGTGGATGCGGGCTCCCTTCCCCAGCAGGGTATGCACCATCTCATACTCCTGGCAGTGGGCGGCCAGGATGATGGGGGTCACGTCGTGTGAGAACCTACATGATGTTTTAATATATTAATAACTAGAAGCACTCAGAGCTTGCAAACCTGCGCTGTAGTGGAACAAAAAATAGTACTTTTAGAGCTAGCAGTATGTGTGGCAACCCATTATCAATGCAAGTGCCCCTAGAGTAGCGCGAGTGTAATTGACGCCACCGGCAAACATGCTCAGCACAAGCCAACTACATTTCCCAGCGGCCACTGCAACCCAGAAGTCTGGTCACCTGACCGTGGTAAGCGCCCAGCGATCTATCGGTAAGTTGGTGATTAAGTATGATTATGTTACTTGTAGGCTACAGAAATGCACCAAAATTTACTTCTTCCGTTGGTCATTTCCAACAACTACAAAAAAAACTACAAAATTTCATCCAGATCCATGCACAACTTTTTTCAGTTATCCTGGGGACAAACCAATGTGACTAAAAACATAACCTGCTTTGCGGCGCAGCCCCGGCGCAGGTAACAATCAGGTTGGGTAGTAACGGATTGCATGTAATCAGATTACAGTAAATGGATTATCAGAATTAGTAATAGTAGCTGCAGTCACCAACACTTACATTTTAAACTTTGTAATCTAGATTTTCCAGAGCTACCACGGCCTGGCCAGCCCTGCCTACCTCTCCCTGCTCTGGAAAGGACAGTGCATAGACACGAAAATGAGAATTCTATTTCCAATTGCAACTGACGACAAAAAGATCACAGCCTTCGAAATGAAATGCTACCGAAAGATTCTGAGAATCTCACGGATTGAAGATATCAAATGATGAGGTATTGACAAGAATGGGAGTTGCATCAACAACATTACTGCAGACTATGAATTAAAACTGCAATAATTCAGGTCATATCAAACGCCATCAGTCACTTGAAAAACACATTCTAGAAACAAAGATGGAGGGCAAAAGAGGAAGAGGAATATCAACAAGAAGATGGGAGCAAGGCATACAGGACCGGTTGGGGACGACAACAACAAAAGCTGGCAGAATAGCAGAAGACAGAGTGGTGTTTGGCAGGACGTTTCAAAAGGCAACGTCCTACAGTGGGACAAGCTGATAAGAAGATGAGGAATCTAGTTTACAATTACATTTTCTTGACATAGGGGATTACATCCACTTTCCGAGGCTATTGTCGCCTTTTATCCACTGCATGTTCATAGTAAATCAATCTCATAAGGGACCACACCCGCTGCCATTTGACACACCAGTCACATTTATTGAACTACATTTTCACAGAAGTTAAACATCTGTGGAATTCACACAATACATTGTGTGAATTCTCTCTGGCTTTTCTGCAATGTCTCCCCACGACTTGTCATCCAAGTTTCCAAGCTAATCCTATCATTATCTCTCTCATTAAAACTGAATAGAATGAAAAATGGCGCTTGCGCCCAGAAAAAAAGTAATCTAAGAGTAATGGAATGTAATAATGTCATTACCTGTAAAATGGGGTAGTGGGATTAAGTTACTGATTACAATTTTTAATGAGTAACATGTAACTGGGAGGAGGAATGACCAAAGTGAAAAATTGACATTCCTAATTAAACTAAAGCCAATTTAACGTTTGTCAATGTGAAAACTCCTTTAAAGGAGGAAAGGACATTGCCTTTTGTCATGGGAAAGGGGATTGGAAGAGACAAATAAGAAATAAGGAGAGGGACAGACCGGCTCGTTTTTGCTATAGACAAGTGGGTGGACTCGGCTCACCTGCTGAGAATGGTAAGGTGACCAGATGATCCAAGGGGAGGAAGGAAAGGAGATGCAAGAGAGAAAAGAAACATAAAGGGTGCTCTTTGCATGAAAGTGTCAAACACAGTCTGAGCCAACTCAGAGATCTATCCGGTGGCTTATGGCAGCATAGCAAGGGGTTGGTCAGGCCACCCGAAAAGCTGGAGTGCTTAGGAAGGTATCTGTATCCCCGGAGGTTTTGTGCAAATAAGAGGTAAATTATAAACCATAACCCATAATAAGACCCTGCTACATACAAGAAATCTGAATATTCCTATGTTGCTGTTTGGAATCTAAGATTCAAAACAGCAGCATAGGAATAATTTGACTTTATAGTAGAGGAACATTTTTTGAGAATTTCTGGGGAATCTGCTGGCCGTATAGCCACAAGAGGCAGATTCCACAGCAAGGGTGGATAAACATCTCAGTTAGTGCCTAAACATCTCAAGTGGTCCCTTAACAAATCACATAGTGCCTAAACATCTCACCTCGTGCCATCCTCATCGTACGCATAGAAGTCGTCCCACATTTCCGTCTCTGCGGGGCTAGCAGTCAAGCGGCGTCGGTCTGTAAAGGACGGGTGAGCCAGGAGAGCCTCTGTGATCCGAAGATACCCCTTACCTTATAAACAGACACAAGCAAAGAGGATCTACCTCACCTTATACACAGACACAAGCACAGAAGATCTACCTAACCGTATACAGAGAAACACAAGCACAGAATCTGCACCTTCAGAGTTGCAGAGCGGCCATCTGGACCATCGCAGCCTGTCTGGCAAGTATCGGCCTTCACTATGCTAACGTAACCCAACAAAGATGCTTGCCAGGTGGGCGGCGAAGTTCCGGAGGGCCATTCTGGAGCTCCAGAGGTGGGGATGGAAGTCATAAGTTATATGATATGCTCTGCCCTGTGAGGAGACAGTAGAGTCAGTGGAAAGCCAACACAACCACGTACAGTGGAGTCAATACACATTCAAGTGCTGAGCCCATGACACATTGACAGCAATTGGTACTCCAATTTGAAGTACAGTGTAAGTTATTGACTTACACTGTAAGTCAATTGACTCACCAAATCCTCACTGACTGCACTGAAACTATTGTAGCAAGCCTTATGTTTATGTCAAGACACAGGTCCTACACTTGCATGGCTCTGATGAGACGTAGGAGTGGTGTGGACTGGAGACAACCCACAGATCCTACTCCCTCCACGCACCAGACCACCACCTCTTAGTTCGGTAGATTCGTTTGGAAGTGGTGGTTTATCATGGCCCTGGTCTCACCATAGTGGGACTGACTAAGGGCAGCCCCTGGGACGTGAGTCGCGACTTGATCAACCTGGCTGGGTCACCCAAGCGCTTGAGGGGTATGATGTTGGAAGACCCGAAACCCAGATGAGGTTGGGCTACATCGCTGATGACACCAACCTGGTGTATTTTTTCACTTCACTATGTTACACTATGTCCCTTGTCTCTTACCCCGTGGTACCATACCAAGACAAAAAATCCTCGTCAGTGAACTTGATGACATTGATAATAAACTCTGATTGTAGTATTTCAGTACTTGGATCATAGAAAAGTCAGCTCACTGATGGCCAGCAAGAGGGCGTCTCCCACCCGGGCGAGGTCCGTCCGGCCCAGCAGCAGCTCCGTCACCTCCAGATGCTCATTGGCCACTGCGCGCTGCAGAGCGTTCTGACCCATGTAGTCCACCGCGTTCACGTTTAAATCCGGAACCTAGAATGGAACGAATGGGTTTTTTTTTTCAATTCACATTCATCAAAAGTATCTCAACAAAATTGTATTATATAGTAGTATAGTATAATGTGCAACATTTAACAATGAACACCAGAGATGGCAAATCCTGTTCCAAAAAGTCCTGCCATGATTTGCTTCCACCACTGCACTGCAAACAGACACAGCACCAGCTGATTCTAATTACTGCAGCCCTTTAGTCAGGTTAATCTGCAACACCTGTTTGCAGTGCACAGGAAGAGCTCCTGAATCCTGCCGCCCTCGGCAGCCGGGACACACACGGATGCACAGCACGGTTTCAGCACACAAATGCAGTTGGGTCAATGACACAGACGCAGACACAAGCAGCTTGGTGGCAGCGGGCATAAGTGTTTATTAATTACAGAAGACCAGATTTTATAGCTGCACTGTTTTCATTGAATATTGACAGTAATGTGGCAATATTTGTGATGACGCACTTCAGCGCGTGACTGGGACTATTGATCCAGTGTCCCTAGGAACAGGGGCACCGTGCCCTTGCAGCCACCTCCAGGGCCTGATCAACATGTTTATCACAATACATTACTTATTTGTGCAATATTTCACCAGTATCATATACTTTATTCATATCAATGCAACAATATTCCATCAACAGCATATGTCTCCATGACATGCTAACTCTTCAGAACGTGGAATTCTATGAAAGCCAGTTGTAGTCCACTATGCCCTACACCCCTGTGCCTGCCTATACTTTGTGTAAAATAATAAAGTTATAGCTCTAGTGTTATTTAATATTGTATAATCTGATATAGTTTTGGGAACTACTTCAGTTCACTTTCACCGTTGCTAATGCAGAAATGATGATTATGAGATTGTCTTGGTAAAATATTCTCATAATTGAATGCATTCGGTTTGGACAGACTAGTTTTATGCATTCAGCGTACAAAGCATAGATGTTGTGGTCCTGCTAGCGGCACCTCTGGTACTCCTAGCTTTGCATTTGCAAACAAATTGTTTAAACATCATTGCGAGTATTTTGGTAAACCAAGCGTAATGAATGTATACCAAAAGCATTTTAAAATGTTCGCCTCATTGGGTATTTCGATAATTTACCAAACCTGCCACCAAAGCCCATTTATTGCACACAACGTAACAAATGCAATTTCAGCACCCTGGACAGCTATTGGGCCCTCTGCTTATTGGCATTTCAAGAGCTCTCCAGGGTCCTGAATTTCCATGAAGTCATTTCCATTTGTTATTGTATCTTAAGGTTCCCCCTGGGGTACCCAGCAAAAGCGACAAGCTTCGTGACTAGAGCCAGAGAGAGATCGAGGTCAATGGGCTGTGGATGCAGGCACGCGTATCACTGTCTATTAGCCAGGCTAGTAATTAATTATTTAACTGGACTACCTCTTTTGGGATACTAGAGTTACTGCATCTTTTAAATACTGAATTTCATATTTATTACAAAATGAACTTACTCAGCACAAATATTTATGGCTGTTGTTATTTTCTCTTTAAAATGTTTTGAGGGAGGGGAAAAATCATGTTTGTATTACTCAAAGTATTTGAAAACGTTCAAGAAAATCCAAAAAAGGTAAACACATCTTGTTATTGGTTATTCCGTTGAATGTATTTTAGCATATGCATAATAGCATAATAATGTCTCATCAAAAACAGAAGCGGGGGGAGAGAGAGAGAGAGAGAGAGAGAGAGATGAGAGCCATTTGTTATGAGCATGGCGGTAGTTATTTAACGTGTGTAAAGGTGCGTGCTTGGTGACGGG
>OMKY01057085.1:0-10366 GCA_900302395.1 Bregmaceros cantori | reverse complement strand
AACCGAACCTCATTATCATTGAGGCCCTATGTGAATTGATTCCTATGGGAGTTGGATGCACTTTGAGATGTATATATCACCCAATCCCCACCCACCCCATCTCTCTCTCTCTCTCTCTCTCTCTCTCTCAACCTGCCTGTCAGGCTAAAGTCCCCAATCCCCTACTCCAGTAAAAATATGTATTCCAGTATATTGTGCGTGAAATGCATGCAGAGTAATGGCAATGGTGCAGAGACATAGCAACATATGACAGTCAACAGTTTTATGAGCAGGTGAGACAATCTATAGCTGTCGTCATCCTACAGGGTAATTCTGTTCAAAGACCTATAAGCACAGGAGTCCATATATAGCACTTTTCCACTAGCACTGTACCACGCAAACAGATCTTCTTTTAGTACCTGCTCTGCTCCGGTTCCAAGCAGGTAGTAGATAGTCAGCCCCCACCATGCTGACATAACTCATTGGAGATGCTTGCTTCCACCCGGAAGTGTGGATGGAAGTTCTGGTTCCGGCTTGATGAGGAGGAAGTAGTGCTGGTGAAAAGGTGACACAATGGAATTTAGTCTTGTATCTGTCCCAGCTGGATACCACATGCACATGGGCACTGTGCAGAGTTGCCCTATTCCCCATATAGGTCACTATATGGGCCGCATGCCATTTTGTAGGGGTATCAGAATTCTCAATGTACTCAACCACTGGAGCTAGCTGTTAGCAGCTAACCACTGGAGCTAGCTGTTAGCAGCTAACCACTGGAGCTAGCTGTTAGCTTGCACTCAAAGTATCCCACAATGCACCACGAAAAGTAATGAGCATTGATGTACCCTAGACTAAGCAATATAACCCATAATGCATTGTGAGACCTTCTAAAAATGACCTAAACTACAAAACATGGCTCTGCGGGAGTAAAAGTGGCCAACCATGGGAAAGAGGTACAATTAAAGTACTAAAGTACTTTTGACTATTTGTGATGATTGTTGAATTTTATTATTACCTGCGCCGAGCAGAGTTGAGTTGTATATGCGGTCTGTCTGTGTTCATCTAAATTATTATTATTGTTGTGTGCCTCCATTCATGCTCACATTAATCTGCCAGTAGCTCTGGCATTTTGTGAGAGTTCAATCAACACTCTCCTTGGGCTTAAAGCCTAGTAGGCATTGTATCCAGTATTCCCAAGCACGCACCTCTATACACATCTATATTGCATGTTCAATGGTAGGTCTAATAACTACCACCAGGAATCGTAACAGTTGGTTGGTTGGATGGTTTGTCCCCAGGGTAACTGAAAAGGTTATCCACGGATCTGGATGAAATTTTGTACGGTTGTTAAAAATGACAAACAGAACAAGTGATTACATTTTGGTGCATTTACATTATTATCTCAGCCAAGGAAGTAATGTTTTTGTCTGTTTGTCTGTCTGTCAGCAGGATAACTGAAAAGGTTACGCATGAATCTGGATGAAATTTTGTATGGTTGTTGGAAATGATTACATTTTGGTGCATTTCGGTAGCAAGTAACATCATAGTTTGACAACTGTTATGAGCTTACAAACTGCGATTTTGGTGTGTTATAATAATTTTGACAGTGCCGACTCTATTGTCAGAGATCTAAGTAAGTAAGTGAGTGAGTGCACTATATAGGAAGTAGGGGATAGGGAGTGATTTCGGACGCAGCCAGAGTGTGAACGATGGACACTGCATGCACTAAACGGCCGCCATGTTGCCCACATAGCCGAAATGGAATGACTTTGACATTTCTAACAGCTGATAGCTTTGAAAGCTGTATGAAGTCCACGTGCTGAGCATGCAAAGTTGGTAACGCAAATTAGTGGTGTATTCATCTTTGGTAAGTTCAAAATGAAAATGTTTGATCTGAGACAGTCCTAAACCGATGTGTCCTGTTTTAGCTGACCGACAAACCCTGTGGTGTGTCTGATGAGAGATTCCTCTGGGTCTCAATTCTCGGCAGACTCAACTTCCTGTGTTCTCCTCCAGAGTCGTAGTGTGGGAAAACTGGACACTCTCACGGAATTACCCAGGAATACACACCGATGGACGGGTACACGACACGAATGCACACCCACGGACGGGTACATGACACACTGGGTTGGGATGATTACTTATAAATGTAATGTATTTTGCTTTTCTTAGTACATCCAAAGGGCAAAATGACGATTATGATTTATTTATCATTCTGGTTCTCTCATTTTTCTATGTAACAGGTTGTCTTTTCCATTTCTGCAGTTAGGTTTGTAATTGTTGTTCTCTTTATTAATTTTTCTTTTCAGGGATTAAAATTATAATGTGGTCACTTTTCCATTGCTCACATTTTTTCATGTTTTTTCTCTCTGATATATCAACAAAAATAATTTTTGTTATTCACACTTTGTTCATTGTAATAAAAAATGTTCTGAACACTTTAGAAGAGCCTTTATTTCATAAATCAACAATTATGAGAGTCTGATAATTAACTTCACTATCTCATTCCCTAACACTCGTTTGTCTTATTTTTTCCATAACATCCATAAACATTAAATACGAAAGAAAAATATTAATATGGACGTGTTTACATATGTGCCATATTACCACAGACATAATCATTATTCATTTAACAGTTCACGAACATTTATTTTCAAGGCTGCACATGAATGGATCCCTGACAGTGCATTTGCCGCCCCCTGGCGCCACGGCATGGTACCTTTCCACCCTGCCTTACCATGTATCTATACTGCGCATGCACAGACAACTGCCATTGCAGTCTAAGTCCTTGGGTCTTAAAGCAGATCTCTTTCCCCAGCCCCAGATTTAGTCTCCAGTCTCCACTAACCCTAAACCTTAACCTAAACTTTAACCTTAACACCGTTCTCTAAAGTTCTCACTAACCTTAATGTTTACCTCACTCAAAGGACAACGGGTCCTAAAACAGCTCCAGCCCTGCGCCCTGCGTCCCGGATCAGTTAATACAGAACACGGGGAACCGGTGACGGAAAGACCGCTCAACATCTCGCGGTGCTTACAAATCTAACCAACTCTCGCGAGATCCGGACTCGCCGCCTCGCAGTGCAAGATGGAGAAGTGACTTTAGCTCCAACCCCGAGGTAAGCTCCGTGGCCCGTCCATTCACTCCCGCCGGGGGACGAAGCGTCTGTTAGCGGCTTCCCGGGGCCCGAGATTGTCAGCGGGGGCTTTCCAACCCGCTAATGATAACCTTTGTATCCTCCCGTACAAGACGCTGCTGGGTAGAGGGGCCATGGAACCCGCCATTTGTCACGGAGCTCCGCTGTTAGCACTGGAGTTAGCTTTTAGCAGCTAACCACTGGATCTAGCTGTTGGCAGCTAACCACTGGAGCTAGCTGTTGGCAGCTAGTTACTGGAGCTAGCTGTTAGCAGCTAACCGCTGGAGCTAGCTGTTAGCAGCTGACCACTGGAGCTAGCTGTTAGCTAGCTAACCACTGGAGCTAGCTGTTAGCAGCTAACCACTGGAGCTAGCTGTTAGCAGCTAACCACTGGAGCTAGCTGTTAGCTAGCTAACCACTGGAGTTAGCTGTTAGCAGCTAACCACTGGAGCCAGCTGTTAGCAGCTAACCACTGGAACTAGCTGCAATAGCTAACACACGGGTGCAGCTAACCGCTAAGATCACCCACAAGTTTTGACAGACACTGGCAGCTATCCACTGAGCTACAAGCAAGCCACTCCACCTCAGCTATCCACTGAGCTACAGCTAGCCATGGAGTTGGCTGCCAAGCTGACAGACGAACCACATCTAGCATCATAGTCAACATACATGGGCTAGTTGCATCTGGCCGGTTAACAGTTAACTTGGTTATGTGTTGGTATGAACCAGATCGTATAAACTAAGCGAGCAGCTCCTGGTTTAGTCACACAACACGCCCAGTACATGTTGGCCAGTTTCCATTGTGGCCCAAAATGTCCGTTGTTGCCTTTGGGTAGAACTGGAAGGCGGATAGCTCAGTTAAATGACTGAAAAGGGTTGCTGTTTAATCGACGTGCTTCTGTGGTTTGTGGAGATAACTTACCCTAAGATTGTGGTGTTCTCTAGCAGTTAGAAAAGACTGTTTACCTACAGGGCTCACGTCACAAACGGTATCTGTCTTTGGTTGAGCTATTAGGATGAGCTATAATGTTTTAGTAAGTAGGGATGCTATGCTAAGCATTTCAAATCGCATCACCAAAGCATCTTCAAGGTATCTTCACGGAGACATTTGCTGTGTCCGAAATCCCTCCCTATTCCCCATATTGTGCACTATATGGGGCACACGCCATTTTGTAGGGGTGTCCGAATTCTCCATGTACCCTATATAGTGCACTGAACGTATCCCACAATGCACTGCAAAACGTAGTGAACATCGGATGTACTCTACACGAAGCAATATAACCTATGCATTGCGAGATATTTTAAAAATGACCTAAACTTGAAAATGGTGTGGCAGGAGTAAATAGCGACCACCACGCAAATCGTTTTTTTTGGTATAATTTTTTATAATTATATTTTATAATAATTTTCAACGGCTCTGACTCTAGTGTCTGAAATCTCGGCCGTTGCCGTTGAGTGCACTATAAGTGAGTGCACTATATGGGAGATAGGGAGTAGGGGATACGGAACGATTTCGGACACAGCCTATGTTTTTATGGGTATCTAATCTATATGCCCATGGTGGTATTAGGATATTAGCTGCTGTAATCAATGGAGATGGTGAACAATTGATTGGATTGGTTCTATAGCTGCTTCTTCTTTTGTTGTTTAACAGGGAACAACACTTGTCTAGGCCGGTCAATATCGCCGGTTTTACAAAAAAAATTCAGAACAAGCTCCATTTCACAGCTTGCTTCTGATACGGCCAATGGCAGATTAGTCTCCTTGTGTCTGTGTCCCATTATGAAGCATGTTTGAGTCCGGCTCTAATGTGCACATTTGATTAATTTCATTGTTCAGCCTCCACTTAAGTTCCATCGTCAGGCCATCATGCTCATCATGCTTGAAGTTCCGGTCTCCCCTCCGATTTCTGTCTGCACACCCTCTGGCTCATAAATCCCACATTAACCGTATGAAAAATAGAAAAAAAAATCTGATTTCATTGCTGGATCTGATTTTTAAAAAGTGCTAATTTAAACACCTCAATGGATCGAATGACATTTTGAATCCAGTTGGAAGTCCGCCTATATGGCGGAAGTGTAGCATGTATATATACAATCCATTCAAAGTAGTAGATCCTTTAGGGTTGGCCTCATGGCGCAGTGGGTAAGACCGCTGCTCCACGCCAGCCTCATGCATACGCTTGTTGGGAATTGTGGTTTGCGCCTGTTTGGTTTTGTGGGTGAATTTGCAAAGTTAGAAGTATCATGGTATTGTGAGCCTCCACATACCCCAATACCTTATTTTGAACCTTAGTCTACAATAGGGCAGCATGAAAAAAAAAATCATAATCACGATTATTACCTGGCCGGGGCTGTGCCGCGAAGGAGGTTGTGTTTTTGGTAGTGTTGGTTTGTCTGTCCCCATGATAACTGAAAAAGTTGGTTACGGATCTGGATGAAATCTTGTACAGTTGTTGGAAATGACACACGGAAGAATCAACAAAATTTTGGTGCATTTCTGTAGCCCATGAGTAACATAATCATACTTAATCACCAACTTACCGATAGATTGCTGGGCGCTTACCGTGGTCACGTAAGTGCCCACACTTCCAGGTCGCATGGGGCCGATGAAAAATGTAGTTGGCATGTTTGCCTGTGTGATTACAGTCTATGGGTCAATCGTAATCGCGCTACGCTAGCACTTGATAATGGGTTACCACACATACTGCTAGCACTAAAAGTACATTTTTTTGGTACCACTACGGTGCAGGTTTGCAATCTCCTGAGTGCGTCTAGTTTGGATTATTATTGAAATCATGATTATTAATCATGTTTTTGAAACGAGGATAAACAACTGAATTTTATTGCACAATTTCCAGAGCATAATATAATTAAAAATCACAAAAATAAAGAATTTACTATAAGGAATACAATTTAATTTTATAGCCTCAATGCAATAGTGTGAACTTAGCTTAGGCATGCCGACATATGTTCTAATGTAGGCCATAAACAACTGAAATGCAAAAAATCAATCAATAATCATAATTGTGAATTTGATTAAAATTTGATTGTGCAGCCGTAATGACTAACCATGGCCATGCAGGGAGGTAGAAATGAACTTTCAGGACAATGATCAGAGTTATAGAGACATGTTAGTGACAGCTCAACAACGTACTACATGGTTGCTGTTCACCATCAAATATTGAGCGCGTGGGTGGCAGATATTTGTGCTGACTGCCCGTGTGTCTTTTTAAAGAAGCTCCTATTGATTCACTCACTGTTTTAATGTTTAGGCACACTTGCATGCGTGGGTTTTATGTACGTTTGGGAACCCCACATCTGTTGTATAATGATTTATTGTTGATTTGAGGCAGTGGGATGTGGCCGTCACAGCCTTTACCCGTTAGTAAACAGGTGGCCAGTTATTAAAGTTCAATTTCTAATCTAAAAATCACATGCTGAACATGGCGGGTGTCTCAACCCCCAGTTTCACAGCACATATAGCGTAAGGCATATTACAAGGCATTAATGCACATTATGCCACTATAACAACCATGAAGTTATCGGCCATCCATTGACTGAGCATAGAATGGTATCCCGGCGAGATTGGGGTGACACCAAGGCTAACGGGCGACCAAGGTTGAGTTTGCATGTAGTTAGTCTTGGCCGATATTACGATATGATCGTTAATCGGCGATGCCTTTTGTAAGGACAGTGCCCCATAGAATATCGTACGGATGGTCTGTATGCGTTTTAAAAATCTTGCAGTAGACAACACGATTCGTGAACTCAACCTAAATTTTCTTCGCGCCGTCCTCACTCTCTGTAGGAAAGCGTTCGTAAGGAGTGCTAGGTGTGTGGACCCCATCCACCGTCCCAAGCCCCCCTGCACGGCCGCTTACACACATACTGTCCACACCCAGTCTCACTGCCCACTCTTGGAGCACATACACCGCATGGCACTGCCGCGACGTATTTGTATGTATGTGTGTGTGTCTATGTGTGTTATTGCTGTACTAGGGGCCCAACCGATTATGGAATTTTGAAGCCTGGCAAGCCAGAAGCAACGCATCGCACATCGCTAGACGCTTGCATTGGGTCTGGTAAAACCAGAGTCGGAAAACTTTAAAAACAAAATGTGCCAATCAAATCGTGTTATCCCCGTACAAACTCCCCCCACGTCCGCATTGATTGGTCGATTAATTTTGTACCGACGGCAAGCCTGATTTTCCCCAGACCCAATGCAAGCATTTAGCGATGTGCGATGCGTGGACGATGCGTTGGTTCTGGCTCGCCAGGCTAGGAATTTTGGGGCCGATACGATACAGATTATTGAGGAGTAAGCATGGCCGATTTTCTTTAAAAAAATATTTTAAATTGGGTCGGGCGAGCTCTCTGCACCATCCGCTCTCCTCCGCAGACCCACACCGCATGCTAAGACCCAACTACAAAGGTCTGTTAGTCTATGACGATAGTACGATATGATCTTTAATCGGCGATGTCTGTTAAGGACGATGCCATATATCGGACGTATGATGTGCGACGTCAGTCATGAAGTCAACCAAAACATGTTCCGCATCGCCCGCACTCTGTAGGAGAGCGCTGGTCGGAGCGGACCACATCCACACGTACTTGTTGTGTCCAAACCCCGCCTCACTGCCCTATCTTATTACCCCTGTGCCCGTGCGTTATCGCTGTTCATATAAAACTCGGTCCATGTGGGGCCTCTGTCTCACTGCCTACAGTGATGTGTATGTGCGTGTCTGCTTTATTGCTGTCATATGAAATTCGAACATATTCGTCTTTTGTGCGCGTCTGTCGTGTTGGATAGGTGCTTTGTTGAACCGTTATTACCTGTGCTGGGGCTGCGCCGTGAACTAGTTTTTTGTTTTTGGTAGCATTGGTTTGTCTGTCCCCAAGATAACTGAAAAAGTTGTGCATGGATCTGGATGAAATTTTGTGCATTGGTTGGAAATGACACACGGAAGAAGTGGTTACTTTTTGGTGCATTTCTGTAGCCTTTAAGTAACATAATCATACTTAATCACCAACTTACCAATACATCGCTGGGCGCTTACCGTGCTCATGTGACCAGACTTCAGAGTCACAGGGGCCGCTGAGAAATGTAGTTGACATATTCGCAGGTGGGAATATGGTCAAATCGGTAATTTGCGCTACTCGCGCACTTGCAATGATAATGGGTTGCTGCACATACTGCTAGCACTAAAAGTACTTTTTTTGGTACCACTATGGCACAGGTTTGCAATCTGAGTACTTCTTTTTTTTTCTTTTTTTCCTGCCCATTCAGGCTGTTTTTTCCCCAAGCTTTATTTATTAGGGTTAGTGGAAACTGGTGAAGATGGGGGGGTAGACATGCAGGAAATACGTCGGTGGTGGGATTCGAACCACCGACTCACCGCGCCAGTAAGGAAAATGCGTTTTTTCCACCGCACCGCCTAACCGACTGAGCTACTTGGCAGCACAATCTGAGTACTTCTAGTTATTACTGCAGAACAGTGGTTGATTTGCATTGTAGCGTGTGGTTGCGGTGGAACCACTGGAGATTGGAGTTTACATTTCTCTCTGCGTCTCTTTCTCTCCTGACTCCGGTGTATTTACGCTTGCCATCTCTGTCAGGCGGGGTAGTGTGCGATCTATCTCACTCATACACTGCCACATTCACCGATGTCCTTCCATTAAAACACATGTACACAGAATAGAGAGCAAGCAAGAGTGTGTATGAGCTTTCTCTCATACGTCACGTCTCACTCCTGAACGAACTTTGTTTTAATGAAACGACATCTGTCTGAATGAATTCAGAGTTTTAAATCGAATAGTTAAATAATTGTGTTCTTCACAGTCATTTTCTGCTGACGGGAGCCTGTGCTGGTCGTGCACGGCTGCCTGGGAAAACTTTTTATTGGGGATATTTTTTTAATATCCATATACAAATTCCAATATGTGTGCATTTGTTTTTATTACCTGCGCTGCAGGTTATGTTTTTGGTCATGTTTTGCTAACGGAGCCTGTGAACCAGCACGATATGATCACAAATCGCATTATTTTCTAGGGACAATAACGTGCTTATACAATTTACAATATCACCTGAGTCTAACCAAAACTATGCTATGAGAGCTGCAACTGATTAATCGATAATTGATTATTGAAATAATCACCAACTAATTTGATAATCGATTAATCGGCAGAGATTGTTTACTTGTTTGCCGCATTCTCCGCTCAAACATGCTGAATATATGTTGTCAGTTGCCGTTCCCGGTGTTATGGCCCGTCCGTTCATTTCGATACCGAATACTGTTAAATCCCACAACGACACATAATGGGTGAAAACAGTTAGCACAGAAGAGTAGACTCTTCCTTGGGAATACTAAAAACAGGAAATGTTAGAAATGCATGGAGATGGTGAAACGGCAAAATGTTTACAATACTAATATTGCAAACATTTAATCACCGTTAATCATAACCGTTAGTAGCCCTACTTTTAATACTTAATGGCTATAATGTTTTCTTGCATACTTGCAGTACACCAATGTTATAGAAATACAAATTTCTAGTACAACAATTTATTTTTAAGTGATAAGGCTTCGCTGGAATGTGAAGAGGATTGCTGGTCTGACAAGTCACGAGTCCTGTTACTTTTGAACTATGATCGGGCCCGATCAGGACACATAAGCCGGCGAATTTAATAGGGCTGTGTTCAAAAAATCGATCCACGATCCAATATCGATTCACGCTCAAAAACACGATATCGATCCAAAAATGTGTGGATCGATCTTCTCCAGGCTACTGGCACTATTTTTTTTTTACGCGGAGGAATACTAGGCTATAAAGCGTTTGCCGGGAAAACGAAATCGAAACTTAAGGCGGCAAAATGGCTGAATCAGCAGCATCTGAATAATAATCGACTCGTTCACTACCGGACTGTCGCGGGTGTACTCGGTGTGCTGGTGGGTGTCTGGGGCTCTCCCCCGTGTGTGCTGGTCGGTGTGTGGATGTCTCCTGGTTGTGCCCGCCGCGGCTGGTGGCGGGCGCGTGGTTCGTTAAATAAATAATTGACTCGTTCACTACCGGACTGTCGCGGGTGTACTCGGTGTGGTGTGGGTGTCTGCCCCATGTGTGGTGGTCGGTGTGTGGATGTCTCCTGGCTCTCCCCGCCGCGGGTGGTGGCGGGCGCGTGGTTCTTTAAATAAATAATTGACTCGTTCACTACCGGACTGTCGCGGGTGTACTCGGTGTGGTGCTGGGTGTCTTATT
>OMKY01057080.1:0-18009 GCA_900302395.1 Bregmaceros cantori | reverse complement strand
GTTACCTAAAATGTATTTGAAGAATCAATGTGTCAACATTGGAATATGAGGGACCTTTGGGGTGAGTGTCCTGCAAGTTATACATTTATTATATAATATTTGGAAGCTGTCTGTGGATTTTTGGAGGGCATTGGGTGTGAATTTAGGCTTTTTTTTCTACTGGTTCCCATTATACGAATTTAATAGGACAATGCTTCTCACGCTTATGCATGGCAAAGGCATTACAATGTCCCAGTAGATGGATTGACAAAGCCTAGCATCTTACTACACTGAAAGTGCGACTGGTTGAATGTGTTTTAACCAGAAAGTTTGATGAAAAAGTACAGAGAAATTTCAGCACAAGTGGGTAATTCAACGTTTTTTTTTTTTTCTTTGTTGTTTTTTTTTTAGCTCATGAGCATCCCGTCTTATTTGCACGGTATTTTATTTAATTTATTTTGCCATTTTTAGATAGAATTCATGATGTGGGTCAGGCTCACCCACATGGTGCAGCAGAAAGTAGGCAAGAGAAGCCATGTTCAGAAAACATTCATGTTCTTCAATATTGTGTTAAATGACAAAAAAAGTCCAAACCTCTAGTTTGGACTTTTTTTTTCGTGTAATACGCGATGCGACCTTGCCTTGACTAGGTTATTGCCTCCAGCGGCCCACAGGTGAGACCCCTGGTATGCAGCCTCTGTGGAAACTATGATGTGACCGTCTGTGGAAAGATAACATGACTCTCATGGAAGATTCCGACACTCCTTTCAAGTCATTGAGAATCCAAATGAATGCTAGCAATTTAGTTTTTTCTTTTACCCACTCATTGTGCTTACCCCAATAAATACAAAACACGGATTTAGTGTCAACAAAACGCAGCTTAACTCCCTACGCACCGCATTGTTTATCAAGCCCAGGCATAGACACATACACACAACCGCACAGACACACAGGAACACATACACAAACACACACACATGCAGACGTAAACACACATACACTTAAACAGATGATCACACACAATAGCACAAATGCGCAAAAACATGCAACAAACACACACACACACACACACACACACACACACACACCGGAACATATATACATACACTCACTTGCAAACATACATACATACATATCAACACACAAACAACACACACCAACACAACACACCAAAACATGCAGACAAACACACACACAGACTTGAGCGCACAGACACACACGATCACAAGCACACACCCAAACACGCACACTCACGAACACTTCTCTTGGCGGTGAACTTATTATTGTATAAATCCTGTAGCAAAGTGTGGAGAGTACGCAGAATGTCCCCAATAACTGTGCGGGTACGAACAGTTTGGACATGGAGACATATAGGCTGCTGCTATTTTAGATATCTTATATATAATGGAACTATTGTTAAAGGCACACTCAGCGCTGGGCTCCCATAGATTCTCCATTGTTAAACTCCCATTATTCACCCATTATTCAATCCAATTAGCCAGCAAAGTGCTTCATTTTTGCAGAGCTTTCAGAATGACACACACACACTAAGATATATGTGTGTGTGTATATATATATATATATATATATATATATATGGAAAAAAACATAACTTTCTAATACATGAGAAAAACTTTTTTTTTTCAACTTTGCACTACGTGTATTAGTCTTACTGTGTTTTTGTTAATGTTTCATTTTATTTGTTTACTTTGTTTATACTGTCATGGTTTACATGCATCTTTTAAAATCTTATCTTTGTCAAACACATTTTCTTAATTTACATTGCATCACTTTTTTTTATTTTATTTTTTTACTGTAAAATGGGAAGAGCTACTCCCTATATAGACAATGTGTTTTGGGGTGAGGAAAAATATATCAACATTGGAAATAAGGGCTATACGATATTGCATTTTCTGTTATATATATATATATATATATATATATATATATATAGATAGATAGATAGATAGATAGATAGATAGATAGATAGATAGATACATAGATACATAGATAGATAGATAGGAGAGAGACCAAAAGAAGAGAGACCGAGAAAGAAGAGAGACCGAGAAAGAAACAGACAAAGAGAGAGAGAGAGAGCGATATGACGGCAACATACAGTATGTTCCAACAGTCCCCAAGGGGTGTCGCTAAAGGCCAAGTTAATGTAACGAGTAGCGAATTGCTGACATCTCAATAAAACATACTCCAAAAGCTAAAAAGTACACACAAAAATTGTAACGGAGTAAATGTAATGCATCACCGCCCATCTCTGGCTAGGACCACTACACATGACTAATATATGAAGAAACTAGAAGCACTCGGAGAGCACACACCTCCTAGCTTGGCAAGCCAGAACCAACAAATTGTCCAAGCATAGCACGCGATTAGACGGTCCGGTGGGTCTGGACCAACCAGGCAGACAAATTAGATAGTCGCCGAAATTCAGGCGGTCTTATCAGCGCCCTGTTAAGCCTTAAGAGGGCGTCCGAATCAAGACGTGGGCCTCCATGCTTGTGATTTGATAACTTCTTTTGATTTACACATTTTCTTTTTGTTTTTGTTTGCTTAATACAGACCAAATGATAATTTTAGTCGTGCACGACGCGTTTATTTGTTCTGAATACTACCAGGATTTCTCACTTGAGTAAAAGCAAAGTACATTTGTAAAACAAAAAAACTACTTCAGCAAGACTACAAAGTACTGATCCAAATATCTACTCAAGTAAAGTAAAAAGTACAGCATGTGAAAGAAAGTGTTCTTGAAAGTAAAAAGTACATGCTCGAAAATGTACTCAAAAGTATTTTTGAAAGTATAAAGGACAAAGTACAAAACCTAAATTTGCCGTGACACTTTCCAGGCAATATTTATTTTGAGGGGCTAAATGAAAACAAAGTATTAACTGCTACTGTACTCAGAGCATTTCTGTGTACCGCCCTCCCTACTGACTCATTCACGCTATACATGTAGTCCTACCATGTTGTTGCAGGAAAATAAAGAAGGAAAGAAAGTAACGACCCAGTTTTCGGAAAAGTAAGGAGTAGAAGTACTGACATTTCTGTTATAAATCTACTGAGTAGAAGTAAAAAGTACTCACAGAAAAATTTACTTCTAAAAGTGCAGATACTTGAAAACTCTACTTAAGTTAGTGCAGTACTTAAGTATTTGTACTTTGTTACTTGCCATCTCTGCTTGCCAGATATTAATTACGCTAATTACTCAAGTTTTTATGATGGGCTTACCGGTATGATTTCTTGATTTCTTCATGGCTGCAGCTTTTGTCCAGACCCAGCACGGAATAAAGTGATTCTCCGGATGTGGACAGGGTTCTCTGCCTGCTCTCCGACATCCTGACACCATTACCTACCGACATGACAGGCTGCAAGTTAACATTCTCTTTTTTGCTCCATGTTTATACTTACTGGCAGTGTTGGGCAGGTTCACTTTCAACATGAACTAGTTCAAATTTCAGTTCAGTCCTTGTGAAATGAATTTGTTCATTCATCATTCACAGGTCATCATTTTGAACTATGAACAGGTGGTTCCCTAAAATTAACTTTTTAGTTATTTTCTCGTTCTTTTTTTACGTTGCCGTCAGCTATAATTTGTTAACATTATTCAGAGATGTGATCAAGTCCCTCTTTCAAGTCTCAAGTCCTTCTTGGGCAAGTCAAGTCAAGTCCCAAGTCAACTCCAATTCAAGTCATTATTAACATGCTGCCATTTTAGCTCCAGAATCTGATTTTAATAAAGTAGCAAAAAATCAAACGATGCTATTATGAAAGCCAAACTATTGTTTGCTTTTGACTGATTAAAATCAGATTCTGCTAAATGACAGCATGTTAATAATGACTTGACTTGGAGTTGACTTGGGACTTGACTTGACTTGCCCAAGAAGGACTTGAGACTTGAGACTTGAAAGAGGGACTTGGTCACATCTCTGACATTATTGATGGTGTACAAGCAGAACAAAAGACAATACTTAACTATTTTAACGCTGTGTTAGATTAGGAGCTGGTTTAGATTCTTAGATGTGGATAGAAACGGTGCAGTTTCGAATGTGTTTTTTGCTTTATTGCTGTGTTATTATTCGGAAGGCTTTTGAAATTTAGTATGAACTAATTCTGAACTAAAATACAGCTCAGTTCAACAACCTCAAACAAGAGTGCATTTACAAGCATAATTGAACGTCTCAACCAAAATATGAAGAGTTCTTGATTCTTGAGTTCATGATCTGTCGTTCTTTGAACACGTTCGTGTACAACATTGCTTACCGGTCTGGAACATAATAACATTCATGCAGGCACCTTAAAAAGTGGTACACCTTTAAACGTTGTGCACAAGGAAAATGGAAAAATATCCCTTTTTAGTGCTCTTTTTTCTCATTCACATTCTCTCTCTCTTCGTTGGTGTAGGCCTACGCTATGCCTGTACATCTAGCCTACTCGTTGCACACAACAAAATGCAGGAACCTCTGTAACACACTTTGTGAGTAATGTGATATGCAAAAGTACAGGGATTTCTTATTTGAGTAAGAGTAAAATACATAGACTAAAACTATATAAATACTAAGACTAAAAAGCACTGATCCAAATATCTACTCAAATAAAGTAAAAAGTAAAGGCTGAGGAATACACTCAAAAGTATTTTTGAAAGTACAAAACCTAAATTTGCCACTTACAGGTGATATATTTTTGAGGGGCCCACCAGAGACTAAATGGAAACAACTTTACTGTTACAACTGTACTCAGTGCATTACCGAGTACCGCCCCCTACTGACTCATTCACGCTATACATGTAGACCTACTATGTCTTTGCAGAAAAAAAAATAAAAAATGATTGACCCTGTTATGGGAAAAAGTAAGTACTGATATTTTTGTTAAAAGTCTACTGAGTTGAAGTAAAAAGTACTCACAGAATAAAGCACTTCTAAAAGTACAGATACTTGAAAATTGTACTTAAGTAAGTACTTAAGTATTTGTATTTCGTTACTTGCCATCTCTCGATACTCATAAACACAATGCATTTCTAAACTAGACACCACTGTTTTTTTTTTTATTTTTACAATTGATAATTTAAAAACCTCTGAATTTCAAATCTGATTTTCAGAGTATAGACCATTATGACAATTCTAGGATCCAACAACCAGCAGACTTGTTTGAGCCAAGGAACCCAAAGAATTGTCACATTTTAGATATTTGGATCCATCGAAATGTTTGGTGCAATGCAGAAAGCTTTGCGCCAAACATTGTTGCTGTTGTCACTGTTGATCATTTATTTGGTATTGAAGCAATGTTGAACCCGCTTGGCTACTATCAGTAGCATCTTGCAGCGGGAAGCCAACCCATCTGGTTTGTGTTTAGTTGGACCGTCTTTTCATTTTCAAATGGCCAATAACCCCAAACGCATCTCCACGTGATGTGAAGGCTATGTCAAGAGGGAGAATTATGGAGTGCTGTGCCACATAGCCTGGTCTCCATCAGGGCTCCGAAACGTTTCAAGGAAGGAAACCCGAAAACAAACAGAATTTTACGAGGAGGGGAAACGGAAACAAAAAAAGACTTCTTCAACTTGTCCGGAACTGAAACTGAGCATTATGAAATCCACAAAACCGGTTAAAAACGTCTTCAAGCCCCATGCATCTGGGGCTCCATCTTCCGGACATACGAGAAAGTGAATGTAATGGCGTTTTCACGTTAATACAGTTTCACTGAAGTACATCAAATACATTCTGTATAAACTATATCTACTTAACATTGCACAATATAAGGAACTTTAAGAACAAGCAAAAGTTTTGCCTTCCGAACTGGTTCAGGACCCATATTTTGGTGGCGGAACGGTTCAGAGAACAAAAACGTTAAACATAGGCCTGCATGAACCGTTCAGAACGGAGCTTTTTAAAAAATTATTTAGTTTTCGAGGTCTGGTCTCCATAGTAACTATATATCTAGATGCTTTGAGTTGAGATGGACCAAGACTGAAGCCCAAATGTGAATGTAAAGCATGTCCAGGAACGTTCTGTTAGAAAATCATTTCAGGTGACTACTTCATGAAGCTGATTGAGAGAATTTCATAGGTGTGCAAAACAGTAATCTGATGAAAGGCTTAGTGAAACGAAAAAAATGTCTTACTACCTGTATGAGAATTCTAGTCACATAATTAATGTAAATAACATATTAATATTTAAATTTAAAAAGTGTGTAGGTAAGTACAACTCACATGTGTTACACATATCAGAAGTATATTTGGTGAACTGCTTATTACTTAATCAAATCAAACTTTATTTATATAGTACATTTCATGCAGAGCAATTCAAAGTGCTTCACAGCAGCACAACACAACAAAACAAGGAACAATTGACCTACAACCTTCCCAACCCATTAAAAAGCAAGCACACACACACACACGTTGGGGCAATGGATTTGTCAATAAAAGTATAGACATGGCTTGGCTCCGAGGATATACAGAAAGAGTAAACACTGTATTTATAAATGGCGTTCATTCTATTAATACAATCCTACACATTGCAAAGTTTGCACAATTTGGAAATCATCACGTACCTGTCGCCCCTCTTCAGCGTTTCCAGGTTGGCCGTTGGATGTATGTGTTGCAGATGAGTCTGGCCAGATCCTGACGTGACACTGCAGTAATAGAGTCGGCTTCTTGTTTGCACCATGAAACTTTAACCAGCATGCTGCTTCAGGTGTCCACAGTGGCCAATGAGCGTGCACAAAGCTGCCGATCGCCATGGCTTGATCAAATGTCAGGCGCACTGACCGGTCAGGTGCATTGTTGTGGTTGCTATAGTAATGGATTGCTGCTTAAGACCCTCCCCCGGTCCGCCCTGGCACATTTCGAACAACCTGTCGATGATTTGGTCCACGTTTGTGTAGGAGCATCATGAAGAGTGTCTTCTTCTTCTGTAGATACTACATGCCTGCAAAAAGACACTGAACATACTGTAGACAGTAGACACCATTTGTGATATGAACACTACACCAGGCAGTTATGCCAATATAGCATAGGATGGGTTGTCCTACGGTGGACCATTGCCTAATGTGGGACCAAGATCCAGTTGCTTTGGCTCCTTCCTAAACTAATGATTATCAGTGAAACTATGGTCAAAGCAAACTATGGTAATGTGTCTAACGTTATGTTCAACTGTTCTTCAACCCTACATTTCACTGTCCCACATTAGGAAGTATTCTATTATTCTTTCATCACTAAATAGCAGGGCTTTGAATTTATATTTTTTCCCAATCGCTCCGTTCCGAACAGAAGCGGAATTATGTTTCCTTAGTGTTCCACCAATAAATTCGAGCAAAAAAATATTGCTCCCGGAACGTTTAATTCCGTTCCTGGCGGCTGAAACGCAAGTTGTCCCAGGCCATGTTTTAATTTAAGACAACGTGCGGCGCGGGCACGGCTGGGAGGGAAAGGCGCACAGCGGCAGAGACTGGCGGAGCACCGGACAGCCGCGCCGTGCAGGGCACTCGGCGGTGCGGTGGGGGACAGGCTGGGAAGGGAAGGCGCACGGCAGCAGAGAATGGCGGATGCTGTCAACGAAAACTTTGAGGAACGAAATAAACCCAGTATTAACCGGTTACGGTTATTTTCAAATAAGTATTCCTGTTCCAGAACATAAAAAATAATAACGTTTCCAGTTTTGTTTCTCTTCCCTGCAAAATACTAGAAGTTCTCGGTTTTCAAGCAAGTCAATGTCACAAAACAATGAGCACACACAGTCATTATAACCTGCGCCATGGAAGCAGGTTATGTTTTTGGTCATGTTTGTTTGTCTGTCCATCTGTCTCAAGGATAACGGAGTTGTGCACGGATCTGGATGAAATTTTGTAGAGTTGTTGGAAATGACCAACGGAAGAATTGATTACATTTTGGTGTATTTCGGTTGCCTATAAGTAACATAATCATACTTAATCACCAACTTACCGATAGATCACTGGGCACTTACCGCGCTCACGTGGCCAGACTTCCGGGTCGCAATGGCCACTGGGAAATGTAGTTAGCATGTTCGCTGGTGGCATCAATCGCAATCGCGTTGCTCTACGAGCACTTGCATTGATAATGGCTTGCCACACGTACTGCTAGCACTAAAAGTACTATTTTTTCTACCACTACGGCGCAGGTTTGCAATCTCTGAGTGCTTGTAGTTAATAATTTATTACACATTACACTCCCAACAGGACACAGTATTAGTGTAGTGTTTTTGTTTTTCGTGTTTAACATCAGTTGACTCTTAAGTTTGTCATACAGGCCAAGCAAAACGACAACACCCATCAAACCACATGACCTCACAGTTACCTGAACACACCAATATCACCCCAAATCTCTTGATGACCTCAGCAAAGCCAGTTCACAATACACATCATTGCGACCTCACATAAGGTTGATGCGGCTTGTCATGTTTGTGTAGTGCTACCCCTTGGTGGGCTGTCAATAACATCAATAATAATACATTTAATTGAAACACACTTTACATTCAAAATAACCTTAAAGTCCTACAAATAAAATAATATGTGGTGCATATAAATCAACAATTCAGGCCTAAATACCGTTAAAATAACCTGCAACTGTTCTTGGGGTTACACTGCCGTCTGCTGGTCAGAAACTGCGACAGCAAGTCAATGTCACAAAACAAAGAGCACACACAGCGATTATTTTTTTACTATCTTGAGCCATATATTTTTTACACACACACACACAGACACACACACACACACACACACACACATATATATATAGTACATGTGTACCCTGCCCTCATTACATTCACAATCGTTCTGTCACTTCCTTAAGCAGTTATGTTTTCACAGACTGAAATCAGCTGACAACATGTCAGCAGATACGTGTTATGATCGCTCATCCACAGCAAACTCATTTAATCAGTCACAACTCACCAGATGCATTGTGTAAAATTAATGTTGATTTACTAGGGTAAGTAACTTTACTTACCCAATTATTAAAACAGTAATACGTCTTGTGCATGGTCACGGCTTGAGCCGGCAGACATTTTGGGGGTTGCATCACAGCCAGACGAACAGGCAGAGAGCGATATTTGCATAACATTGATTTTCCAGTTTAAGCGCCTTTTATTATTGATTGAGCCATGGTAATAGGCTGCCATCTGCTGTGGATTGATTGCATAATTACGTCAATTGTATTCACCCCAACACAATGGACGTGATCTGGTAACCGAATGTATACATACTGTAGTGAATGGCGCTGCCGCAGCTGGGTGCTGCGGAGCATGCTGGGTACGAAACCCTTAGTGACTGAGGGGTCGCTGACAGCGCTGTACAAATATGGTCTGAATGACCTTTTGTCGACTGCATCCAGATGTATCCCCCCTCCTCCACGTGGGGTCGCCCCATCATTACGTTGATGTCAGAAGTGGGATCGGCCAGATGGTGGGGGACACGTGGAGTGGGAGGTGGGCACCCGATGACGGAAGCCTTGTGGGAGGGGGGCAGTGTAGTGAATGGAGCCGTTGAGGCTGGGTGCCGCGGCGTATACAGTGCTGTACATATACGGTCTGGATGTCGCTTGGCAAGTAGCCAGGCTTGGCCTCTTGTTGACCGCATCCAGATATATCCCCCCCCCCTTCATCACAATACACATCACTGTACGTGCGACCCCCAAAATGTCTCCCGTCCTAAGCCGTGACATCACTATGCACAAGCCCTATTCAAGTTACTTGAGTAGTAACAGTATTCAAGTAATTTGAAATTCAACAAGTTTGATTACTTGCTACAGCAAAATAGTCAATACAAGTAGTGCGTTACTGACATCATGGTTTGTGGTATGAAAGTCATTATGGTGTTGTACAAGGGGATGTCCTGCAGTGGGATGGTGCCCCCTCGTGGAGGAGCTCGGGGGAATGCACCTGGACGCAGGTCGATAACAGGCTAAGCAGTAAGCTCACCCCACTGCCAAGCTTCATTCAGGTTCCATTTATATGGGCGTGTTGGCAACCACCAAGTGGCTAACGGTGCAGGCCCACAATGCCCCCTGCCGGTCACTACAGCACATTTTAATGAAATTGTTTGAGACCAAACATAAATGGCTGTAATCAAGTTTTCCATTTCATAGACTTTCCAAGCAAATACTAAATTTGTAAAGGAGTTTGGTTAAACATGTTTCTCATCTGATTCCGGGGCCCAGACTCTGTCGGTAGAACGGCCAACTAAATTTGTTTATGTGATCATATCGTTTGCGAAAGCCACACCACGAGGAAAGCGTTTGTGCACGATAAGGCCACGGCTTGCTTCATAACGAAAAGTTACACAGCGTCAAAACGAAGCATGCGTTTGTATAGATTCGCGTAGACAACGAATAGGGAGGGCGTGGTTTATTATTTTGACGCGGCGAAATAACGCATTGTCAATGCACCAATCTGCGTCAATTTAGCGCCGCATCAAAAAACTTGACCGCCCTTCCTCGATGCCCACCTCTCCCTTTCTCAGCGTGAACCAACGCATGACTCTCCGTCGTCTGGGCGCAGTAGAGTCCGTCAATGCGCACATAATGTGTCCGCACGTATTAGGAAGCAACCACCACAGTCTATGGAGGCAACGGACAGCCCCGCTACGGACGTTACGACAGTCTGACCTCGGACTCCCATCCACAGCCCTCTCCCTCCCTCCGGGTACAACCACCACGCCCCCAGCGACCCCTCGCCTGTTGCCGTCTTTTTAGAATTTATGTCACATCGCCACGGCGGTTATTATTCCTGAGACCATCGACGTTTGCGGTGCTGCTGCGGGGGGACCTCGGGGAGGACGGGCGTCTTGCACCGCTACGTTTCCAACACCACACGGTTTTGTTAAAGCGCGCTCGATTGCCGTTAAACCAATTTCATAGGCGCGTTTATTTCCTTTAGATGTAACAAATTGGAGCTAACGTATTTTGTGCACGTAACCAAGCCGCTGTGGTTAAACACCGCGTTCATTTTTGTGTTCCCGTTAGACAATGAGAATTCCCTGATTCTATTTTAAATTGCGATGAAGCTATAACTGTCTTTGCTTTGTCGCTGTGCCATAAATGCGCGGTGCATCATGAGGGAGCGGTGCTTTCAGTGGCTAGGGTTGATGGGGGTATACAATGATGGACAACAGATATATCACAACCGAAGCGCTTAAATAATTATGACGATGACAATTTACAATAACATGTAGACTTTGGGTGGGAGCCACATGCGTTTCTTGTTTTTATGATCGAAGCATGACTTGGGAAGGCGCCGACTCGATGAAGAAACATTCGTTCCCACGCCGCCGTGAACGACCTCCGAATTCCCGTTGCTGCTGCATCATCGTCGTCGGCGATATCTCCGCCGGGGTCTGATCCGTTATTGACAGATCGCAGCGATACCTTCCATGGAAGTATGTTCCAAGCTGCCCGTGTTGCCCCTGGACCGGCCGGTGCCCCAACATGTCTTGCGGCGTCGCGGGGCCATCAGCCTCGGCGCCTGCTCTGCGATCTTCGGGGATACTTCTCGCCGCCAGCTGTGCAAGGTCAGCATTGTACCGAACAGGCTTGGTATCGTTGAAAGTGAAGGATGCAAGGCTGGCTTAAACTCTGTTACAGACATCAGAGCAATCTTACAATCTACGTTTTGTGTGTGGTTATTATTATGGACAGTATGTGTGTTGTGATATAGTAGTGTCTTGGCGTGCTCCAGAACGACTCGATAAAAAAGTGAAATTAAACGTGACAAAAAAATTCAATGTCCTTATAAATTCAACGCAATAGGGTAGACATGACACATTTTGAAAAAAAAATGTTCCATTTGAAAATGTGTTTGTATTCTGTATTTAAAGAATGCATCCTGCTTCTTAAGTTCTTAAGAGGCGGTGCACACGAACGTTGCACAGCTGTCCCAGTGGTGTCTGCTGTAATTGTATACTGTACACACACAACACGGACACTGCCTCATGTAAACACAAGAGCCGTGCTTTGTGTACACACACACACACACACACACACACACACACACACAGCCTTGCTTCCGCCATGGGACTACTATAGTAGGGGAGAAGAAATAAACTATTTAGAACAAGGGTCTCCAACAGATCTGCAGGCGGCTGGAGTTAGATTCTGGCTCTCTATAACAAAACCCACGATTTAACCAAATTTCATGCTATGGCACGCAAGGCATGGACGTGCACAGGACATGATGCCACAAAGAAATAACTGCATATTGTAGTGAATGCAGGCGCGGTGCATTCTGGGCCGCCACCGTTGGCGACTCTGCCTGTGCCTACACGCCTCTATATAGAGTCAGAACGAAGCTTGACAATGACTGGGCTCAGTTATTGTCGACCCGAGTTCCTCTTTCCCCAGCTCCCCCACGAGGGGGCACTTGCATTACAATATGATCAGATTGTGATGGTCCTAATTTTAACAGTCGTCTGGATGCTGCACAGCCACACCTGTGGCAGTAATCCAGGTGCTGATGAAGAAGTGGTATGCATTGTGATTGAGACGTTATGCGTTGTGATTGAGACGTGTGGCATCCTTTACCAGTTACCAGCCCTGAACTGGGAGAACGGCCTGGGCATTTTTGACTTAGACCGGCCCATAATAGGGCTTGGACATGTGACGCCACAGCAGCCATTTTGACATTGGCACCGCGGTTTTTGTACACAACTTCCACTGCACGCCCGAGAGTACAGTGGTGCGGTTCGAGAGCAAAAAAGTTGATACAATTTTAAGTGTAAATAACACATTTTTTACATGAATAAAATGTAACATCACCGGCCCTCTAGGGGTGTCGCCCACCGGAAAAATGCCCTGTATGCCATTCCGCCAGTCCACCCCTGCCAGTTGCGCTGCATGGCTGGACTTACTGACAAAGAACGGTGAAACCAAGGGTTGTGTTTGCAGCAATGTAAGGTGTCAGAATTCCCCATAGATGTTCAATGGGGCTCAGAAAGGAAAAGTTGTACTTTCCGGTAGAAGTGCAACGATTAGTCGATTAAGCGATGACTAATCGATTATGAAATGAATCGACAACTAATGCAGTAATCGGTTAATTGCCGAGGAGCCGAATCATTGTTATCGTCGGCAGTTTTTTGCTGACACACAAATTGAATATCACTTGAGAGTTTCTGAAATTTCCAATTATGATCACAATTATTCAACATTATGATTATGATTAAAACCATCAAAATATTAGCAGGCAATTCATTGATTTATTGTTGTACATTTTTTTTGGTAACGTGAACCAAAATTTACTTCAAATTGACAAGATTCATTTCTGTGTTAATGTACATTTTGGGGGGATTTTTCTAAAGTAAAAACATCTAACCGATTAATCGACTAACCCCTTCAATAATTGACAACTAATCAACTATTAAATTAATCGTTAGTTGAAACCCTACTTTCTTGTCTTTTCAGTGTCTAGTCTTCAAAATCGAACATGTATGTTGCAAAATGTTGACAACACTGCTAGAAGATTTGGTGCAGTCATTGAAAATCATGGAGTGCATACAAAGCGTATGACAATGAATAATTTTGTTTTTTCTTATGGTATTTCTTATTCTTAAGTTTTATGGGTGAAACAAATGAAACAATAATTCTATTAATCAGAAGGTCAATGGTGAGTTCCTTGTACCTTTTATCCAAATAGGGACATATTTGCCAAGTTTGAATTAGAGCTGTGCAAAAAATCTTAATATTTTGTTCCGCAGATTTTTGAAAAAGTGAATTGTCAAATTGGATTTCCTTTTTAACATTGATGATGATATTGCTCGTCTGTTTTCAAGTTATATGGGTGAATAAAATGTATATAAACTGATAATTATATTAATCCTAAGCCAAAGGGTGAGGTGTCTCTACTAAATTCCAAAAATGGACGCCATTTACGAAGTTTGAAATATGAAACTTCTAGTTTCGATATAAATTTCATCCTTTAATTTTCTCAAGAAATCGGAAACATTGAAAATTTACATTTCAAAGACACAAATCAGGATTTTATTTTTTGGCAAAATCGTACAGCCCTGTAGTTTGAATTAATAATAAGAACATATTTTAGGAATTCCTTGTTTTTCTTTTCTGGAATCGAAGATCGTGAAAGATAAAAAATCGGGTCTTTATTTTCATGCCGAATGATCCATCGCAAAGCCCCAGTGTTGTTGTTTATATATTTATTCCTGCCACTATTTGCTGGCTGGGGCAGTGAGATGGGCACGTGCAGGCGAGCCTCACGTGGCAGCGAGGCTTTGGTGTGCGACCACCCAGAAACTGAGATCTAGGTCGGCCTCCGGCGCTGCTACACCCACGGCGTCATCATCGGCCCTGTTTGTTAGTTGTGCCACACTGACGTCCTGACCCACATCAAGCCTGGCCCCTAAAATGCTCCTTTTCTGTAGTTTTTCATGATGGAAGCGTTCTGGGCGTGAATATGAAGGTGATTTTCAGAATCGGAATTCCGATTGGATTCAATGATGTTTAGGGATGCACCGTTACTGTTTTTTTGAAAACTCAATACTTCAATACTCGCCGGTACCGAGTACTACCGATAGCGATATAACCCCCCACTCCCCCACCCCCCAAAAAATAAATAAATAAAAATTAAGAATAGGCATTTCACAGTATCGGTATCGGTATGTTATCGGTTCATGGTAGCGGCAACTGTTTGATGAGTACATAAGTGCATCCCTAATCATGTTCTCTTCCTGTGATCAGTAAAGTTCACTTCTTCCCCAATGAAGCTTGCATGAACTGAATGAACATTGTTGATAAGTAGGATGGGGCCCATACGTATATACACTTCTGTGTAACTGATTGACAGAGACTACATGACTCATTACATTTTTTTTGTGTACTTGTTAAACTTTTCACCAATTACTTTCTTCTTTTACTCGAGTAAATTTGAGGTGGAAAAAAAATACTTTTTACTGAGATGTCAGCAATTCGCTACTCTAACTTGGCCTTTAGCGACATCCGTTGGGAACTGTTGGCACATATGATGTCATAGCTCTCTCTCCCTCTCGGGTGCTCTTTCTCTCTGGGTCTCCTTCTCTCTCTCTTGGTCTCTCTCTCCCCCTCTCGGGCGATCTCTCTCTCTCCTTCTCTGTCTCTCACTCTCGCTTTGGGAATTGTAAATCAACAAGGGGCATTCAATTACATTTTTAATCTGTCCTAATTTATTTATTTATTTATTTTGACTGAAAGTTACTCAGCACTTTCGCTACTTACGTAACTGTTTTGTGGACTACTTTTTACTTTTACTTGAGTAATATTTTGCTGAGGTAACAGTACTTTTACTTAAGTAATTTTTCTGGCTACTCAGCCAATATCTGCTAATTGAATGTCATTAACGTGTGACAATGACATCGTAGGCTCCATGTTTACTCACATTTGGTTTCCACAAAATGAATATAGTCTACAGACAAAACAATTAAATGCATCCATTTTGTTCGGCCTTATTGATACACACTTCAGTGGCTGAATTTGTCACACATGCCATTTCCAAATCTGCATACTATGACTCGCTCTGACCGTTAAACCGTTATCTACCCCGCTCTTGCTCACCATTTTGCATAAATGTTGATGAAATGCTGACAAACGCAACTCCAAATTGCTCACTGATGTGGTCATTCTTCTGAACCAATGGGTTCGCTGCGTGGCTGTGTCGTAAGTCTGACACGGTAAGTGAATGAAATGCGGTGCGCAGATGATTCAGTAGGGCTGTTGCACGGTGGCCCGCGGCTCGGCAGCGGCAGCTATGCTGGTAGTCAGATCGCGGTCAAACAGGCAGTGAGCGATATTTGCTTGACATTGTTTGAAAGTGTTCTATTATTGATTTATCCATGGTAATATGATATCAATCGCCAGCAGATGGCAGCATAAATACATTGTGGTATATATTGGACGTGAAATTGAAGTAATGCCACTTAATCGTACATATACGCATACTTCACCGTACGTCAGACTACCAGCATGGCTTCCGTCGCCAAATCGTGGCATCACAGGCAAGAGCCCTATTGTGAATTTGTGGCGCAACGTGGTAGGTGTGTCCTCCCACTGAATAGAAAGACATCTTCAAACCTGTTTTAAAACTCCGGACGGTTACAAAGACCGGATAAGTGATCTGTCCAACACTTGATGTCTAAAATGCCTATTGAAATGTGAAATCGTCATCTATATAATCGATGCTGTCTCCAATGACTATTTGTCAATCGACACCAGACATTGTTGTGAGTTTCCCCCTCTGAACTTCCCCTATTTCCCTCCAGAGACGGGGAGGCGTGTCCTACAACAGCACTGACCAGACACTGCTTTACCTCCATCTGCTGGGTGAGTAGATCCATCCTGAAAATGGGAAGCGGGTGTTATATAATCGACAACTTATCAATTATGAAATTAATCGACAACTAATGCAATAATCGATAATCTCCAAGGAATCATTTTTAATTTTTTGCTGTCACCTCCACCTTTTGGCTACACTAATTTGATATGCCTTGATGATTTCTGAAAATGCAAAATATAATATTATTGATAAAGAAACATGGTTAGTAAGAAAACCATCAAAGTATTAGTGTATAAATTAATTGTAATGATTTTATGACTGCAGTTTAATTAACTTAATTGTTGTACATTTGTTTGCTAACTTGAACCAACATTGACTACATTTCAAGTTGACAAGATTAATGTCTGTGTCGCTGTGAATATTTTGGGGAATTCTTTAAAGGGAAAATATCTAACCGATTAATCGACTAATCGTTTCAATAATCGACAACTCATCGACTATTAAAATAATCGTTAGTTGCAGCCCTGCTGGATAAACCTCGTTTAATTTATTTGGTTCTTTTGGATTAACATGGCGGAAAGTTGTTTACTTCATATCTTGTGGTAGATTCTTCTGGACTTGTTTCAAGTGATGCCCTGTCTTTTGCCATGGGACATGTTGATGAGATCGACTGATTTTTTTTTTTAGATGAAATCTTTTATTTTAAAGACAGTTAGAGCTGGAACTAACTATTATTTTGATAATCGATTAATCAGGCATGTTTTCTGGCGATTACTCGATTAATCTTTTTTTCTTTGAATTTGGAACATTTGCATTTTCGGAACAATTGGCTTTCTCTGCGGCCCATGCAGAGCTTTATTTAGGATTGCCTGGCAAAAGGGTGAAGAAAGAGGAGATGACATGCGGCATGGATGTCAGGGAGGGGGAGCGAACCCACAATTCTGTGTGCCACACATGGCGTTTGTGTGCTTCGCAGTGTACTCACTCTTAACAGACTGAGCTACTGCGGCGCACAAAATTGTAGTGATTAGTAACCTGAAACATTGTTGATATTACAAACGTTAAACACCATATTCAACACATTTAAGCAGAGGAGTGACCAAACAAAGAAACGATTAATCGATTATCAAATTAGTTGCCGATTCATTGAATAATCGATTATCATTGATTAATCAGTTGCAGCTCTAATGACGATGATCTTTCTATAGCCCTGTTTCAACTGCCCCGGCCTCCCCGATAGTTCGTACCACAGCATGTATTTCTATTGTTTTCCGTAGTCAGTACGTCCTTATTTCTGTTTTTATTCATGTTGACTAAAAAGGTTACCCATCTTCTAAAACTTGATAGGACATCAATTAGAGCTGTACACGGTGGCGCAGTGGTTATCATTGCTGCCTCACAGCTAGAAGGTCTTTGGTTCGAATCCCAACCCGGACAGGTCCTTTCTGCGTGGAGTTTACATGTTCTCCTGCGTGGGTTTCCTCCGGGCACTCCGGTTTCCCCCATCACCAAAAACATGTTCTAGTTAACCTGCTCCATCGAGTGTCCCTGGTGAGTGTCACTGGCTCAGAATCTGGAGTTGGCCCCTGGCTGCCCACCGCTCCCCAGGGATGGGTTAAATGCGGAAGATGAATTTCACTGTACATATGTGTGTGTGACGAAATAAAGTACTTTTTTTTTTTTACAATTTTGCTTAAAAATCCCAAATATTTTATAATGGAGCAGATGCCACACTGCCCCCCCCCCCCTCCCCCCCCCC
>OMKY01057077.1:0-15790 GCA_900302395.1 Bregmaceros cantori | reverse complement strand
GGGGGTGCAGGACAGGTGTCCCCCGTCTGTCTCCAGATTAGCCATGTAATTCTCAAGGGACGCGCCCTCCACTCCCCCGTGGGCCTGAGGCCGCTACACACTCCAAAACAGGCTTGTTATGTTTGTACCCTAAACACTAAACGTTTACAACATTGTATTGATACTCATCTACTACATAGTGACAACATACTACTACTATATGTCAGGTCTGCATAGGGTTGTTTGCCATTGTGACATCATTGTAGGGGCACATACAGTGAGACACTTTAAATTGACCATACAATAGGGGGAGGGGAGGTGGGGCACTAGCTGCCTACTTGCAGCTAGTGCTACAACTCACTACCACTACTACCACCTTTTTACACATGCATCAAAATACAAACAGTATACCGTGATCAGTGATGTCAGTAAATCTTACAGTAAGCTTACAGTAACCTACTGTTATTTTAGTTTACTAGTTATTTTACCCCCTTTTCCAGATGAGCAATTTAACACATTTCATAACACTCCTCATTTATTCAAAACATATTCAAACCCACTGAACTAAAAAAAAATAGTTGCAACTAAAAAGACAACTACAATTAGTTGTGTTTTTAAGCTGGGTTGGCGCTTGGCAGCTGCTGAAATTCATTAAAAGTAAGAGTAACTAAAACAGTCAACTTAGCTACTCTTAAAATAAGGTAGTCTGTAAATTAAGTAACTTTTAAGAGGAGTAGTCAATAATGAGTAGTCTGATTACCTACCTAGCAACTGCGACAACACTGACTGTGTTTTGAACAAATTTCTTGTAAGCAAATTAATGCAGTTGACACATTTGCCAAAAAAATATAAATTTTGTTCACTGTACAAAATGTACAGTGAACTATATTTTGCCTCAACAACTCATGGTTGTTGAATCCACAGGTCTGCAACAAACATGTTTGCTACAACCAAGGCAACTTTCTAGAGTTTATAAAGTAACATAAACCCAAAAATAATGACTGTGAGGGAGTCACTAAAATGCAAACCTCAAAAAAGGCCCACAAGTCACTCCAAAAATATCCACTTTTGTGAGGAACTTTCTGATAATTTTCGGAGCAATAGTGCAAGAGATTAAAAAAAACCTCACTGCCCAGCAACCAGGGCATATTTCTCAATAGCTGTCTATGGATACATAATCATATCTCACACTAGGCCTGAGGCGATAATGAAAATTAAATCTCGTGTGTGATATGCGATATGATCGCCATCTGCTTTTCTTCTCCATGGTGGCACTTTTGATGATCGTACGGTATTTTAAAAATAGCCATGATTACCAAATCTGAGTTAATGATCAACGATCATACCTCACACTTAAGTACAACTATTATTTTCTGAGGCCACAATAGGCACATTAATTGCAAATAAAACGTTGAGTAATTAAGTAATTAAAGTTTTTGAAGATAGGCTTGAACACAGATATAAAACATGGATCACTAGGTCAAATTGCATGATGTGCATACATTATCAAGGAGAGGTCATATATACACTCCTACATTTTGAGTCACAATACATCTATCTGCAGTCTATGCATTATTATCTATTAGCAAAAATGTGCCCCCTTGTGGACATTGAGTGTATTGCAGCAACCTTAGCTGACGCCTTCCTCACAACTTATATTACTGAAAATAATAAATGAGCATTCACAACATTCACCAAAACACTATGGACGTTTGAATGTCGTTCTCCGGATGAGAGATTTCTAACAAGGTACAACATGCCATACTTTGGTTTTCACTTTAGTCATTTGACCGATATTCAAAAACGGATACCGATACGATATTGATTTTCAAAGTCATTATCAGTCGATAATATTATGCATCTCTACATATAAAGCATACGATCTTTCAAGATGGCCGACTTTTTCTTTGTGCGCAAAATATGGTACACAAATTTGTCTTGGACATACATACACATACCTGCCACGTATCATACAAATCAGGGCGCCACAAAAAAGGGCCTCGTGGCGTCACAATTCCTACAACAAGCAGGCTCTACAATATTTCTAGGGTTTATCGATGCCTCCATCATGGATATCCCTTTAGCAGTCGGCACTGACGGCATACCTCTTACAAACTTGTTAACAGTCATAGAATTATGCACTATGTCTATTAGTTAACACACTCAATTTTGAAAAGCGAAGACATTCAATGTTCAAAGTAGTCTTTAAAAGAATGACAGTATTTGTGTATATTAAATCATGATGCATCATGCCTGTAATTGGCTCGCCCATTCTTAACCAATCAAGCAGATAGTAGACTAGATTTCCATCTTTTTGTAAGTCTTTGGTACTACTCTACCAGTGTCTCTCAATCCAGAGCCACTCTGCCACTAACTAGGCCACTGGGCTGTGCCTGGTATTAATTTACACTCAAACTGAATATTTGAACTTACTAGCCCACTAGGGGATAATAATAATATATAATAATGAATGACAGACACAGCTGTGTGTATGTGTCCACACGCACAGTTGTGTGTGTGTGTGTGTGTGTCTCCAGAGTCACTCATCCACTAGGCCACTGGGCTGTATCAGACATTAATCTAGACTATTTTAACTTAGTAGGGGATAATAATAATATATAATAATGAATGATACATACACACAGCTGTGCGTCACTCTGTGTGTGTGTGTGTGTGTGTGTGTCCGTGTGTGTCCGTGTGTGTAGAATGTTTATGTTTTCAGAGCTCGGAGGATCAGCTACAAAGAGCAAACGTTTAAAAACCTTCTCATTTTCCTCCTCCTCTTCTCAATCACATTCCAGCTGCATTCCTGGTGCCTCCGGAGCAAGGAGGGCTGAGCCTGTGTGTGTGCGTGTGTGTGCGTGCGTGTGCGTGCGTGTGTGTCCGTGTGTAATAATGGGGGAATTCAGCAGACTTTCAGTGCAGGATCAACACATGTTGAAGTGAGAAGAGGCGGCACGATCAAGTTTCTCCCACTACCACAGGGGGACAACATGAGGATGATCGTAGGGTCCACTTGGCAAACTTTGTTCATTTGGTTTGGTACCCCCAAATGTTCCTTGCGTTTTGAACAGTCTATGCTACACCCAAATTCTAGATATATTTGTTTCTTATTTGATTCTTATTTTTAAACAGTCTTTGTCACCACAACTACTAGCCATTTTTTCACCTGTGTCTTTAAACAGTCCAAGAGCCCAACTTTACTGCCGCTTACCACAACAGGATTATCCAGTTGGAGAGAGTGCTGGGGTAGAGGGGTGTCATCTTATGTTAAATGTCCCGCCCCACTCCCTTTTTAACCTCCATTTAGCTGTAACGACCACAACAGGGAGCCCTCCAGCATGGTGTAGAGTAGTAAGTGCACCATAAACTGCATTACACATATCATTAATTCCACATTCAAACATTTCCAGTGAACATTTTTAAAATAGGGAATAATAAAACAGGGTGATGTAATGAAAATCTGTCTTCTACTTTATATAAAACAAAGTAGAAAAAAATTGGTTTAGGTTTAGGGTCAGAAATTATGGACCACACAAAAATCTTGAAAGTGTTGGCTTCCAAAATCGAATCAGTTCATGAGCCTAGCCTGGGACATATCCATGTGTTCAAGTTATTGCGTTAACACGAAGGATCTGCCGCACAGGCAGCTGCATCAAACGCAAAATCGTTACATCCCTGAAGCTCTGCATTAGGGGATGTAATTAGCACAGCTGCACCGCCAACACAATAATGGCTTTGGGGGATTTTCCAACTTTGACTTTGCTTTTAGCTTTGTACGACTCCTGTAGACGCCATGTAAGACATTTGGAAGTAACGGCAACCGACTGGGACAGATCTGTGTCAACCGTCAACAATAACAGTGGAGAAGAAAGTGAGAGAAAGCAGTGAGAGACATCTGCGTTATCCATTTAAATTATCCATGTGACGCTTCTTGTCAGCAATGGTGGGGGGGCGAGTAAGAGCATTGTCCGTATCAGTCAGCTCGGTGTGAGCGTGTGTACATGAACACACATCCAGGCACACACGGTTCACGGCCCCGGGGGAGGGCTGTCCAAACAGCCGCGCGGAGGGAGAGGAGGGTCCGGCCAAGGCCAGATGTTTGGTTTGCGAAAGCTAGTGGCGGCGGAAAGCGAGGTGGAGTCGTCATCACCAGGACAACGGTTTGAGCGAGGACAGCTGTTTATGGAAGCGATAAACAGACGCTGTGCTCGGAGGAGGAAGAGGAGAAGGGAGGAAGCTTTGGCCGGAGCGAGCGTGACGCCTTTAACAAGTCACGTTAGGAGCGGAACAGATTTCTGAGAAGAAGTCCAACGTCAGTATTGTAGAAGGGAGAGGGGCGTCTTCAACATAATATTTCACTATCTCTGCTTGTAGCAAAATGTGCACCAACATGGGTCATACTTTTCCAGAGGGCGCCAATACAGTGTTGTTCTGTTTGGAGTGGTAGGTTGAATCCTGATCATTCATTAATGTTGCATCATTTTTCCAGGTTGTCTCCCTCTGCTTGTTTTTCCTTCTAATAATCCTTCGAGTCAAGAGTTTCGCCAATTTGGGATCATTTTCTGACCATAGAGTTTTCGAGACCTGATGAGATCTGTGAGTTTGTGTATAGTAAAGCATGGTACTTGAATATAAATCAATTCATTTAGCTTAGTCACCTCATTGTCAATGCATATCGAATGACCCATTGTAGTAAGTAATGAACCATTATCAATTAAAATATCAACTAGACACAAATCTCCCACTAGATGTACATTCCAATTTTAAACTAGAAGCACTCAGAGATTGCAAATTTGCACTGTAGTGGTACAAAAAAAATAGTACTTTTAGTGCTAGCAGTATGTGTGGCAAGCCATTATCAATGCAAGTGCTCGCGAGCCAGAACCAATGCATCATCCACGCACCGCACATCGCTAGACATTTGTAATAGTTAGGAAGCTGATGCTGTTGGAGCTAAATCAATCACTCTGATTTTTAGATAGATAGATAGAAAAATCTCATTGACCACCCTGTGCACTAACCAGGTAAGGAACTTTCCATCCATCTGTAGGTATGGTGATTAAGTACGATTATGTTGCTTGGTGCAGGCACGGGAGTCGTGGCCACACGGCGTGACGTCACTACGGAGAACGCGGATCGCTCACCGGTTGATAATAATGAAGTATGACTATTATGTTACTTTTAAGCTACAAAAATGCACCACTTCAAGTGCTGTTCACCTGTGAATTACCACCATTTCCTTCTAATGAAATGTGCTTCATGCGGTATTATTTAATAAAAGATCACTAGAGAATTTCAATGAGCCATTAGTTCCAGCCAGCATCATTCGGTGCATATAGCTGAATGATAAATGACTAGGATGACAACACATTTGGGAGACGGCTGTTGCTGCTGAGGGCCAAAACACCTGGCTCTGTGGAAACAGCCGGGACACACATCGCTGCTCGCTTCCCCTCTCTGTTGGAGAATCACTACACCGCTGGCCATCGCTGTGGAAATGTCTTCATGTAGGCAAGCTTAGAGTTTTATTCTCAATCTCTGCCAAGGAGCCATTTCAACGTGCTTTGTCAACGAACAAAGTAAAGTAGAGCTGCAACTAACGATGATTTTGATAATCGATTAATCAGCCATTTTTACTGACGATCAATCGATGAAACTGTTCATTTGTCCTTTAAAATTGGAACGATTATTAAGATTCTGATTATGAAACATTAAGTATTTTTTTAAAAGTTTGCAATATTAATATTGCCATCTCCACATACTGCTAACGTTTCCATTTTTTAGTATTAACATGGAAGACCCTTCTTTTCCGTGCTAACTTTCAACCTATTGGGTTTTCACCCAGGCTTACATGTTGACTATGATTACGTGTTGCTATGGGGCTTAACAGTATTCAGTATCCTATGGGGCTTAACAGTATTCAGTGTCCAAGGGATGGGTAGGACCATAACACTGGTAACATATATTCAACATGTTTGAGCAGAGAATGGGCCAGCAAAAGGAAACGTTTGATTAATCGATTATCAAATTAGATGCGATTATCAAATTAGATGCGATTATTTAATTAATCGATTATCATCGATTAATCAATTAATTGTTTGCCCCTCTAAAATTAACAGAATTGGAGAGTTTTCTAGAGCTGAAACTATTAATTGATTAATGATTCCAAAAAATATTATGTAATACCGCGATAAAACCATATACCCCAATAATTTTGGTCACACTGACTGTGACCCTAAAATTTCACACAGTGAAAATCCCTACCTGGTACTAGCTACTAAGAATGTTATGACCCGCTACTAAGGCATATTCTTTTTTTATTGTTATTATTGTGTTACAATGTTCACTGGTGTGTCGACTGTGGCCAATCCAAATTCCATGTGTGTATACTACTTGTATATGCTTATGCAACATGGCAAATTAACTTGATTCTGATATACTGACCATTTTTCAACCCAAAAAGAGAATGAAAACATAACACAATGCACACAAACACACACAAAATACACACCCTCGGTCACATCCCTACAGAAGCCACGCACTCACTTCCAGTGGGTAGCAGGCATAGCAAGTAAAGGTTACGTAGGGTCGCTCCTTCTTTCCATATGCATGCTCCAAAGATCTGTGCTGCAAACTGCCGAGACGGCTAGATTGTGGTTGATAAGGTTTATCGGCACATGCATGGATACAGACACACACAGTTAATTAATTCAAGGGGTGGGGCACGAGCGTGGGAATCGCACAAGGAGCAAACTTCAAATCGGGGCCTTTGATCCACCATGTGGTGGCAGTCTGATGATTTCATACCTAATTGAAGCGCGGCCGTTTATAATATGCAGACTAAACTCTGAGCTGATGTCATAATGTGATGCAAGCAATTTTCCAGGAATATTGGTAGGAATTCCCTACATCATACCGACAAGCTCATAAAAAGATTTATATGCCACATTTGCATACACAGGCAAAACACACACATGGACAAGGTTCATGCAGGAATCACCGAGTAACATTTTTCAAGACCTCATTCGACCATTTGGAAAGCAATTTCGTACCAACCTCCAAACCCCACACCCAAAAAAAGAACAACCTCTGGACTTTCGAGGCAATTCTTCTGGAAATTGCAATTACCCATTTCACATAACAGAGACTGTCCACACCATCGATTATTGACCAGCGCCAGTTAATCCCTCAAAATTATTGATTTAATTTTAGTTGTCAATTCTGTACATGAATTCGTTGTTCAAGCCTGGGCCCTGTTTATTTTGCAGACAAGCGCCCTCATAAAGCAATGGCATGAAAATATGACAGACATTTCCTTGTGCCAAGGTTGTGCGATGGCAACCATCTTTGCACCAACATTTCCTTGGCCGCTCTAAGGCCACTCTAGACTATTTTCTGTTTTATTGTAATTTCAAATTGGTCTCTGGAATCGTTTAGAAGGATAAATATTGGGCTCACGCGTTACGTTCTTAGTGTGCCAAGTTGGCACATATCGTTTGGAGAATTCACTTTTTCAACAAGATGTCCTCTTCGATATTCCCATCGCCACATTGTATACAAATATTTGTATTTCCTATGTTACCCCATTAAATTTGAGTACCATGATAAGAATCTCTTCCCACTAGGAGGAACAGAGTCTATAAAGTCGGGATGAGTGGGGAGCTTAGTCCTTACTGGCACCTTGCCTGCTATCGCTACCGTTCTAGGTTGTAAATAAGAGTAAAAAGATGATCCTGATATATTGAATTGTATACAGACTTGTTGAAAGCTTAGCAGACACCTGTTGTGATATACTGCAAGTCTGTGAGGACATCAATACCCTTCAAAATCCAGTATATAAAATAAGTTTTTCCCCATCAACCAACATGTTCATATAATTCAAAACTGTGTACCCAGCAAAAGCGACAAGCTTCCCGGCTAGAGCCGGAGAGAGATCAGGAAACTGAGACAATGTCCAGTCCTGTCCCCGCGTCCGTCAGGGCTGTTTGGTACACCTGAGCAGCTGCACAGGCCGGCGCATGTCAATCAATACCCAAAAGTGTTGGCCATAATGGGGTGTCTAGGTGCCACTTGGAGTCCTTTTTCCACTTCCTTTCTCCATTGCTTTAAAATGTTTTATTGAATTGGTTATAATAATTCAAGGCCAACCAAGCTATGGTTCTTTTTTTCTTTCGCCCTCCTTTCTTCTCCGTGGCGCTGCATACAACCAGAAAGTTGTCCAAAGACATGATGCGCTCTTCGACCTTGCCAAAAAAATATTCCACTCAGTAAAAAGATTTTAAAAGGCCGTCAAGAGAGCGGGGGGAAAAATACAACTACACTGTAGAGTGCATCATGTGACCACCAAATGTTGAAGTTTTTCCAAGATATTTAAAGCCAAAAATGTTTTTAAAATTAAGACATTTGGGGAATTCTCTGCACTTTTTTGGAGACTGGAAACCCTGTTCATGTGTCGAACACCAATGGAATGAATCGTAAGCATATTGGCAGGCTCATAGAGAAGTGCAGTAACAATACGTTGAGTTTTAGAATCCGCAGCAAACTGACTGTACAACTATGACGGCACTCAAGCAGCCAGCGTGGCCGTCCACAACTTGGAAGCTAGGCTGATGATCTGGCAGTTGAGTGTCTTGGAAGAAGAATGAGGAACATGAAGAAGGGGGAAGTGTGGGGTTTCAATGTGCTGATGGGGGAGAACTTTGGAGCTTTTTGGTGCAGCGGCGTGGGCAGGATTCTGCTGACCATAGGTGCTGCATGGTAGATATATCACTACAACCACTTTGGGCGGCATGGTGGCGCAGTGGTTAGCATTGCTGCCTCACAGCTAGAAGGTCCTGGGTTCAAATCCCAACCTAGACAGGTCCTTCCTGTGTGGAGTTTACATGTTCTCCCCGTGTCTGTGTGGGTTTCCTCCGGGCACTCCGGTTTACCCCACCACCAAAAACATGTTAGTTAACCTGCTCCAGTCAGTGCCCCTGGCCAAGGTACTGGCTCAGAACTGGAGTTGGCCCCCGGGCGCTGCACCGCGGCTGACCACCGCTCTAGGGATGGGTTAAATGCGGAGGAAGAATTTCACTGTACATGTATGTATGTGTGAATAAATAAAGTATCTCTTATCTTAACCATTTACTGCTTAACTTGATAACTGTTAGAACGTTCTTGCAGGAATCACAGGGTTTAATTTAAAACCGATTTAGACCTTTATGAGGAAGCATTGATGCAATGATAATCGATTATTAACTAATATTATAACTAATCACCAATTGATTCGATGATCAATTAATCTGCAGTGAGTGTTTTATCATTTGGTCCATCCTCCGCTCAAACGTGTGGAATATATGTTGCTCCCAATAGCATCCATTTCCAGCTTCATGGAGCCTTTCATTCACTTTCTAACATGTGAGCCCCACAGCAGCACAAATAACACAAGTAAGCTTGGGTGAGAAAGCAATATCTAAGCTCCCATGCAAATTCTAAAATGGAAATGTTAGTGTGCAATCTGCAATAATTGAATATAGAGAGTAAGGCTGAACCGAAAATAAAAACAATGCGGTTTCGGTTTCTTCAAAGCTTCGGTTTTTCATCATGTGTGGAAGGGCTCTGTGTCAACATGTTTGGGAACTCGAATAAATGTGGCCGTCCTTTGTGTTTGTCAGTGTACCAGTGCAGACGGTTGGGCGGGAACACACACTTGGGTTGGGGATCTGTTTGGGTGAGCCATGGCTGGGAGTGGAGTGCTTTCATGGTTGACGCAGTTCTCAGCCTGCGCCGGTGATGGCGTTCGCCTGCTCATCGTGCTGGAGTGAGGGAAAAATTTAGAGTGTGGCATGGAGGAGGGCCCACTCCTGAGCGCAACGCGCGGCCCGTTTCCGTTTCCTTCTTTTGGGACGTTAAGGAGGAATTAATGGTCAATGCATAGTGCCGTTTGAAAAACCGACAAAAAACGAAAATTGTTTTTTTGGAACAGAAACCGAGGTTTCAATTTCTTATAGAAATTGTTCCGCCCTAATAGAGAGACATCAAAAATGTCAAATGTTATTTACAGCCATACTCTTGACCCTTTCTATACCAGCCAATATCATTTGATCTAATCTTTTTGGTGCACCAAAAAGTCAACTAGTATTGCATTATAGTCTGCATCCTATTACCAGGTGCAGTTCTTGCTTGTATTGGAGTCATTTCAGGAACTAGAGAACACTAACCGAAGCTTGACTGCAGTAAAGCCATTTATTGAAGGTTCAACACTCACTGATCTGCAGGTTTATAGAACACTCATTACAGCCAGCTGTCACAGGTGGCACTGATAAGAAAGCTCTGATACTTGGGAGCAAATCATTTATCAGGAACTCGGCCGGAGACTCCACCTGTGCAGGACGTACTCTGTGTGTGTTGGCTTCCTCTGGCAGACGGCATCAAGGTCACCGCGCGATAAAACTATGGTGTATCCCATGAACTAATATCAGCAGTTAGGCTCCAACTGCCTTCAAACTAGCGTATACTTTAGCCAATATAATGGTCACTGTATAACGGTAGCACTGTAGCACGGTAGCACTGTATAGCGTTAAAACCAACGCATCATTCACGTATCACTAGAAGTTTGCATTGTGTCTGGGAAAATCAGGCAAGCAGCCGGTACGGATCCAATCGGCCAATCAGTGGAGTTTGTGCGGGCTACGCGTGACGTGCGCGGGGTTTGGTTGTCACGCCTCCACGCTTTGATTGACAGGTTTTTTTTTGCGTTTTCCAACCCTGGTTTTACCAGACTCAAAGATGAGTTTTTTGCTGTGGATTATTGATACTGTGGATTATATACACCGATGCAAATGAAAGCGTCTTCTGGTTTGGGACCAATTTCATATGTTTGTTTAATATAATTTTAACATGTAGTGTAAAAAATGTAGTCGTGGGGGCGCGCGGTGGCAGAGTGGTTAGAGAGCCACTCGCTCTGCTGCCCCCCGCCCCATTCACTGCCCCTGGACACACTCATTGATCTGCTGCCTTGGGCACACCTAGGCTGCAGCCCCAGGGCGCCCCCACTGCAGCCCCGGACACATGTGGCACCCCCGGGCACATATGCTGCTGCCCCCGGACACAATCGCTGCCCCCGAACACATACGGCGCCCCCGGAACACCCAGCCACAACCATAAAGTCTGAAGCACGCGTTTAACAGAGCAGCACATTGTCTGCTGGACTCTGACAACATGACACGAGGAGAGGCGTAGAGAGAGAGGGAGAGGGGCAGTGACAGCAGGAGAGAGAGCGATGCAGGGACAGACAGAGAAGTCATTCTTTGTCCAGCTCTCCTGGTATCTTATCCATGAGCAAAGAGGGGGAGGGGGTGAAGGAGAGAGAAAAATAGAGAATATGCATAAAGACATGAAGAAAGATTGAAATAACCAATAAATTCAACTAATGTCCTCAAAATGTTTAATTATTGACTTAACGCAAACTCTTTTTTTTTCAATGTTTTTGTGGCTCATTCGGGTCATTTTTCAATTTTTAATCGCAGGGTTAGCGGGAAGGGAGCAAAGACGGGGAACAGACATGTGGGGAAAGCAGTTGATGGGGGCAAGAGAACCCACGACATTGAGCCACACGTGTGGCAGCCATTTTTGCCATGCAGCATGATTTAGTTATTTTTTCCGGCGTTAGCTCAGTTTTTCCATTTTAATTGACAGGATTAGTCGGAAATGGAGTTGAACAGATCAGGGGTAGACATGGCAGAAAAGCTATCCTAGCGAGCCAGAACCAACACATCGTCCACGCATCGCACATTGCTAGACACTTGCATTGGGGTCTGGTAAAACCAGGGATGGAAAGCCAGTATAAACTGCCCCCACACTGATTGGTCGACTGATTCCGTACCGATGGCGAGCCTGATTTTCCCCAGACCCAATGCAAGGATCTAGCAATGTGCGATGCGTGGACGATGTGTTGGTTCTGACTCGTCAGGCTACAGATAAGCCAGCGGCACTATGGACACTAATCTAAAGCGCAGTTCCATTACTATGAATACGGGCCGTCCTTAGACTCAGTGTCTTTAACCACATCCCCATCAACAACAGGCACTGATGTTTGAAGGTCCACCAAACATTCTTTGCATAATATTCAGAAGGGGAGCTCTACTGTATATTGTTGAAAAATGTGTGATTTTTTTTTTCTCTTTCTAACATTTTTAATATGCTTTCGAAATGGTTTAGAGATTGGTTACAGATCAAAACACTGTCATTCAATGCCATCTTCATTTAAACATGAAACATTTTGCTACCAATGTCAACCTACTAGTATGCCTTGAAACTTAACCAAGGCCAAACAGCCTTTGAATTTGTGCGGGATTGGGCGAGTTGCCCCGATTTGTGGAACTCGTTTGGACACCCGACGGTTGTCCTTAACTGCTTTAAGCCTTTATGCAAATCTTCAGTTTGAACGCAAACAATGAGAGCCGAGGACACCATGAACAAGGACTGAGGATTCGCCAAAATATATAAATAATGATAACATCTAGGATCAGCGCTTATACTTAGGCTTTGAAGGTGGAATGAAAACAAACATTGAACTGTGTTAATATTTAGCACAGATATGATCATGAAATGGTTTCACATTGTAGTCACAGTGGCTGTTCCAACTAGTGTCTTTATTCAAAACATTTTACACTTTAAACGTCAACATATATTAAACAAACATTTGAACTTGTTTAGTCCCAAAACAAAGATTAGATTATTCTTTACTCTCTCTTCAGGAGAGGAAATCTGAGGACACGAGAGAGTGTGATTCGTAATCAACCACAGATCAACACAACAAAAAAACAAACATATGCTAAACACGGAAACAAATAATAACATGAATAGACAAACAACCATTGTTAGTACACAGCCTCCCAGTTTGGCCCTGAAACAAAAGTCAGAAAAAAAATGACACAAACCAATAAGACATGATCTTGAATCCATAGAAATAGCACTCACTGTAACGAAAAGGACAAAAACATTCTGAATAGAGCCTGAATGGAACCATAGCGTCACGGCTCAGCGTTGCTCCACACAACCAGCTGATCATGGAACAGACAGGGCTCTCTCAAAAGGCACACAGCTATACACGAACAGGCTGTTGACCAGACAGTCTTTACAAGTCTTGAGGCTTGCACAATCGGAGGAGGAGAAAGTCTGGGTTCGGTCCACTATGATGAGTTACGCAGGCTGTGATACAGACACCAGAATTGTGATCAGACGGCAGGACAAAATGGCATTGTCCCATTTTTAGCAGTTCTCAGTTTCCATTAGGCATCCATGCAGTTTGGACCAAATATAAAAACCTTGGATTTTCTAGTACGTATGAGAGCATGCAAAGAGAGAGCGAGAGAGTGATCACACACACACCCCTACAGGAGGAGGGTTGCGGCGTTGAAGCATTTCTCAACGTTTCTTATTTTTTATGCACACTTGCTTCTTTGTTTTCCAGATTAATTGTGTAACACCAGTTCAAAGGCAGTCGTATCAATCTCGGTGCAAGTGTTGAGGGAAAATATATAATCCAAGATAAAAAGACAATTATTTACATCATCAGTTGGAACAAGTTTCTTGGAATGGAATGTTATTGCTGGCAAGAAAGACCCTCGGTTATCCAAAACTCTGTGACCAGTGAATTAATCTCCAATCTTTCCCAAACAAGTTTGTCAAAATGTGTAGTTTTAAACAAGACACCCCAGTCTAAATCGACACACAGCAAAAGTTTCCGTGCATTATTTGTATGGAAACCTCAGAAATATTTGTATATATCTGAAACCTCAATTTTAGATTTGATTACTCAAAATGAAGACTTTTCAAAATATATATATTTTTATTTCAAATTTTGCAAACTATGCCCCCTTTTCGGGAATGAAGTACTATAGTATGATTTAATAATTTAATAATAATTGTATTAAGCATAGCTAAATACAACCAAATATCCAATTATAATTTAAAACATAACCAGCAAAACAACAGTGACTCATCATGTTTCCCTACCAAATCAGTTACTGCAACAATGATGTACCACTATTATCCTATAAAAAACTATAAAATCCAATTTTACGATTTGCATAAAAAAAAAATCTCATAACAAAATCATCTAGTTTCAATTCCAAATAAATGTTTTGCACATCTCTAGAACTACAATGAAACCAGGAGACAGTGGATCTACCAGTTGTAACACACAACAACCCATCGGTCGGTCACATCACTGTGTGCACATATTGTGTTCATTGCGCGACGCGTCGAGCCTGCACACAATCTCCAACTCAAACCCGCAGAGTGTCACACCGTGAGCTGGCAGGAGCACCAGTGACGGTGGGCGACGCCAAGGTCTGGGTACGGTGCCAGGCGCGGTATACCCCGTGCAAGTGGCATAAAGCGCTTGCTGTGTTCCCAACAGAACCCGGCCACTGTCCACCCCTCTGCCGCGACAGACAGACGCTATTGTTCCATCAGTTTAATGAAGAGAACCCATAAATATTCACTGACGTCAGCACATGCCACTGGGTTTCTCCCAACATGTACTGTCCTCCTCCAGAGGTCCAATGTACTTCTGTTTAGGGGTTGGCAAGTCAAAATCAGGTTCAGCTTTATTCGCCATGTAGCATATACAAGCAGCTGCACACACACACGGAATTTTTCTTGTACTTGGAAAAACCCTTTTATAGACATGCACAAAAGTTATAACAGCCAAGTTATGTACACACACACAAGCATCTAGTCGCAATTAGTGTCTACAATGACCGCTACTGCCCAGAAACAGTTATTCGGTCTAGGGGTCTAACGCTAGGTTTCCACTACAGAGAGGTCCGTATCCGGTCCGTACACGGTCAGTGCGTACTGGAAACGGCCTTGCGCGATGTCCAATTGTCCATGCGTAAAATCACTTTTGTCCAAATGTACAAAATAAATATACAAATAATTCAAAATATGTTGCCGTCCACCTCCCCACCCTCTCGCTGGAATGTATCGGGTCTAGGTGTGGTAAAAATCATTAGCATACGTTGAATGGGTTGAAAATGAATATTCACTCAAGCCTGGCCTTGTTGCGATAAATGCTGCCTCGGGTCGGTCAGTATATCCATTTCTACGTGAGCAGAGACTGTTGTTTCAACAGCGTTGTCGAATGATGGTGAGGATGCGTCCGATTATAATAAAAATAAGTCGTGCTGCAATAAGGCACGGATAAAATCCAAAACGTCTTTCTTTCTTTTTATACATCAATAATATAAATGCCACAATAATCACAGATCAATTTACCAAAATACAAAACGGGTGGTTGGTCAAAATGTTTTAATATTTTGTAGTTTGACAAAACGGCGAGGTTTCAAACTGCGAGTTTTCACTCGCGGGGTGAATTCGACACTAGCCAGAAAGAGTTGCATGTCGACTCTTTGCATTGCTATGCTAAACAACATAATCGCATGCCAGGTACATCGGGATGAACATGGGATCCAACGGTAGAACCATAGACAGTATGGTAGAACGCTCCGGGGAATTCTACACACGCACATACACACACACACTCACACACGCACGCACAAATATACGCACAAATATCCACATGTACACACAGGTACGCGTATACATGTATACACATGTATATACATGTATACAAACACACACACGCATATTCACACACACAAGCACACACACGAAAGCATATACGCACACACAAACACACACGCACGCATATTCACGAGCACAAACTCATTTGAGGGCGCACTGTTTTGTGTGCACACACACGCACGCACACGCGCACAACAAAGCCGCGTGCACGAGGCCGCTTCGGTAAAAACTT
>OMKY01057076.1:0-14980 GCA_900302395.1 Bregmaceros cantori | reverse complement strand
GAGAACATTGTTATTTATTTTCATTTGAACATGTATATGTTGCTGCTCTTATCAAAATCATATTCACACTTCATTCATGTGATTCATTCTAACTATTCAGTTGAGAGACACAGACGGACACAGACAGAGACGGAGAGAGAGAGAGAGAGAGAGAGAGAGAGAGAGAGAGAGAGACAAAGAGAGGCAGAGAGAGACACATAGAGAGAGGGAGAGAGAGAAAGGCAGAGAGAGACAGAGAGAGAGAGGGAGAGGACGGGAGAGAGGGAGAGAGAGGGGGGGGAGAGAGAGAGAAGCAGAGAGCAACACAGAGAGATCGACAGAGAGAGACAGAAAAAGAGATAGTGTTGAAATACTCGCCGTCTTTTCACCGCGAAGGCTGTGACCGCGCGCGCACGCACACACGGGCACACAAACTTGTGTGCGTATACACACACACACGCTCGCGTAAACACACACGCGCGCGTGCACACACACTCACACAAACACACACAAATATACACTTGCGCACGTTTCTGCTAGACGGGGCTGTATGGGGCAGGGAGAGTCGTGTTTTAAACTGGAGCGCAGCGTAGCGGTGTGCGGCCACGCACGCGCCTAGTCCGCGGTTCAGGCATAATCCGAACCGTTGCCCCTGTTCCGATCCGAAATTCGGATCAACGTGATCCGTTGCACCCCTAGTTAGAAGTAATCAACGTTACTCAAGTCTGGGTTAAACAACATGTGATCCGATTCCTCTAATGATTGTTTATTTCCCTGTAGTTTTCACCAAGACAGGAGCCAGAGAGCGGTGGAGGCGAGCCAAGACTGAGGTGAGTTCTCATCACTTCTATCAACTTATTCTTTTCGAAAATTTTAATCGGTTGAAATTTTCCCTTAAAAAAAACCCCAAAATATTTAATGCTGAGCAAAAATGACACGGGATATACCCTGTTAACTTGAAAAATAAATAATTTGGTTAAGAAGCAACTTGTGTTGCTTACTCTTTTTTTCTTCATATTATTTTTTTTCACAAATGGTGATACTAATATTTCATATTCTTAAAAAAAATATTAATAACACATTTGCATGGAGCAATAGGGCTGTTGCATCTGACGTCACGGCCTGGCAGCGGTGGCCAAACTACTATTGGTACCAAAATGGCCGCCGCCGCCAGGCCGTGACATCACTGATGTCACCCCTAATGGGGTAGTATCAGCACAAAACCTATTAATGTATCAAATTTGTTACCAATTAATTTTCTGATAAGCGTACTTGACACGCCGGTATATAAATCCTTGCTTGTGCTACCTTTAATGACTGAGAACTGTTGATTTCTAACGCTGTGTCTTATCGATCTGCAGGATATTACATCAAAGAACGAGTGATGGACAGAGCTCTCCATCACCACAACCAGCTCTAGCCTGGCAAGCCAGACCCAATGAATTGTGGAGTGTGGTGGGCAGCATTATAAAAAAAAAAAATCAAAGTTATCCAATCACAGCATAGTAGGCGTGACAAGTGATGGAGTAGGAAGCATCTCGTCTCACAGAGAGCCCGCCTCAACGTGGCGCTGATTGGTCGGCAGAAACGGAGCCAAGTATCGGATTTTTTTATCCGATGGACTCCAGACCCAAATGCACGTCCAAGCGATGCGTGGACAATTTGTTTGGCCTGGCTTGCCAGGCTAGCTGTCCTCTAGCACTCCAAAAAGTAACTTAGGTCTAGTCATAGTTTAGTTCACACAAACTGTGAATGTCTTTTTATTTTTTGTTTGAGATTACACTCATCATCATGACCACATGCTTTGTCGATGTTGCTATTCAAGAGTCCTGAACATGTTTATTTTGAATTTGGGACACAATTTGCATCAACGTTTAGACAACTAAAGTTATTTTTTATTATTTTAGTTTAGTTATTTTAAAATTATTTTTATACCCTATATAGTGCACTCAGAGTATCCTACAATGCGCTGTGAAAAGTAGCAACAAGCAACACCACAATGCCTTGCGCGACACATTAAAAATGACCTAAACTACAAAAACATGGCTTGGCGGGAGTCAATAGTGAGCGACCACGGCAAATAGTTATAAATGCAAGTACTTTTGACTTCTGTGATGATTGTTAAATTTTATAATGTTGTAATAATTTTGACGGCGCCGACTCTAGCGTCCAAATTCTCAGCCTTTGCTGTTGAGTGTACTATAAGTGAGTGCACTATTTAGGGAGTAGGGAATACGGGAAATGGAGCGGTTTTGGACACAGTCCGGGTTAGTTTTGAAAGGACTTTGAGAGATGGGGAGGAAGACATTGCAGAAATGTGAGGGGAGAAGAACTTGCGATGCTGCCCATACCTGTGAACTAAATTCACAGGCACCTTACATTTGCTGGGTGCGGGTGTATTAGTGACTGCGCCACAGAGCCAGGACCGTTTTTAAAGGAATTGTTTGACGACATCAACTCCGTTTTTATGTTTTACGTCAAACGTGTTGACATTTGGCCAATAGCTCCGTCCTGTGTGTGAGTGTGTACAGCATATGTGTAAGAGTTGGGGAGAATTTGTAATGAAATAATGGATGTTTGACTTTGAACAGAAGTGACGACCGTGTTGCCGTTAAAAGCACAGACATGGGAGAGTATTTCTTGGGATTCTGACGTTATTATTATTCTTCATGATATGTCAAAACAGAGCCTTTTATCTGCCTGACGGGATGCAAAATGTGCCATATTCATAGTACTGGGAAATGCTATAGAATGCTCAAGATATTTTTAAAAACATACATTTGTCTTTGCATTGTATTTATACATGTTTATCAATTTTAGCAGAGTTATTTTTTATTATTGTTTTGTTTATTTGTTTTGTATAACAATAATGTGGGTGGGAAAACACTGTTTTTATACATACATATCTCGAGCCAATTCTATAAACAGTCTATGAGTATACGATACATTCTATGAGTATATGTTCAATGGCATATACATGCATGTCTGTCTATATTGAATTTTTTGTGCTATTTTTAACACTGACATCCAATGTTTGTCTAACTAATCAATTTATAATTCCAATAGGAGCTTCATGTTGTCATGGGGCTGTTGCACGGTGATGTCGCGGTTTGGGGCGGCAGACATTTTGGTCGTAGCAGCGCGGTCAGACGAACAGCAATTCAATATTTGCATAACATTGTCTTTTTAAAAGTCTTCTATTATTGATTTATCCATGGTAATATGCTATCAATCGCCTGCAGATGGCAGCCTAACTACGTCCATTGTATTTAGCCCTATACAATGGACATGAAGTGGTAAGTTACTTCACCGTACGTGCTACCACCAAAATGTTTCCTGCTGCCAAGCCGTGACGTCAACATGCAACAGCCCTATTGTAGAACCATGTCCCCTAAATACATTGAAAATATAATGAGTGTGTGTTGTGATGGCTGATCTAGAAATTTCCCGAACGCTTTAGACGTGGCCTGTTGAACTGTCGGCAGGAATTCAATCACAAATAATTTGATCATGATTTTTTCCCCCCATAATCCTACAGCCCTACTATCATATATTGTGACTATAAGTGTGTTATCAACAAGATAATTTTTATATTTAGGTTTGAGGGACCACGCAATATTTTTATGCTGTGTTAATATTTACAATCACCAGTTTGTGATGAATTTTAAATACTAGCGCAGAGAAATTTTGTATTTTGTACATGCAAGTACAAAAGTACTTGCAGTAAATATAACAAGCCTTGTATTAAAAGGTATTTTACTGAATACATCGACAGATATTGAATCCTGTCTCAGACACTAGATGGTTCTGGAAGGTAATTGTGACATCACCTCATGTGCGCAGATGATATATAAGTCATTGTCATGCATCATAATAAAGGAGAAAGAAAATTAAAAAGCTTCCTAATAATTATTTTGTTTTTTAACACTAAGTTTTCTGACTGATGTAACCTAAATACCAGTGTGTAATATAGTAATGTTTAATTCATTCTACGTTCATATCAGTTAAGTTGTGGCGTCATGCTCACCCCAGCTGCTCAACAGCGACACCTACTGGCTGTACCCATAATACAGGCCAATGTCGACCCTTGACGTATACTCTTTGACTATGCCTCCACCTAGTGGTTGAAAGACGGTACCATGTAGATTTCTAGTTGCCAGGTGAATTAATTGTTTAATTCCCTTGTATAATTAATTTTATCTTACATGCTTATCTGTTTTCTATAGCTATTGTTATTATTTCTATCTTAATATTATTAATACTTATTATATTATTGTAATGAGGGCTCCAGCAGGCGGAAGATGAGTTGCAGGTAGGTTTATTAAAGGCTGGTAGAACTCGGTCTCAACAGGCACACACACACGCGGCTAGTGCTGGCAGACTGGCAGCAGGAACAGAGGCCGGTGGGCGGGACGCCCACCGAATTTATAACCCCCCCGCGCCCCAAGTGGCAGACGGCAGTCATTACACTGCCTCCCCTCCTCTCGAGGCTACGACCCGGAGTCGATCAGCACTAAAAACAAAAATTCAACATTTGTGCACACCTACATGGGCTCCTCGCACGAGCCTCAAGCACACACCAACCGTTACACCACTGCACTCACTCAGAACAAAACCCAGGTCCACAAGCTCCGCCCGCCCCAGGTCAAACTCGGCCAACGAGGCCGGAGGGCGCCGCAACCGTTGCGGCCTCACCCTCCCCACACCCCCGTCAGGAGGCACCAGTGCGGGGCAACCAACCCCCGCTGCGTCACCCCCAGGCAGCGACCCCACATGGGGCAGGACCTGGAGACCCGACAGCGAAAGTTCACCCGTAGCCTCAGCCGCCGCGTCTCCAGCAGCAGCAGCGGCAGCACCCTGGTCGGCACCTGTGGAGGGAGGATCAGCCCGCTCCAAACCCCTATATGGTGCCAAACGGTCCTGGTGCAATACTAAACGCTTGCGTCTATTTACGATATGCACGAGATAAGTCACAGGTCCCAGTCTCTCGAGCACCTCGCACGGCCCTTCTAACTATCTAACTTCGGGCAGCGTCCCTTCTTTCTCTTAGGGTTATAAACCCATACCTTCTCTCCCTCTTCAAAATGACGCCCCTTAGTGGACAAATCGTAGAAACGCCTTTGTCTACCGCTCGCGTCCCCCTGGGACCCCCTGGCGTAGCCGTGTGTGACCTCGCGTGCGCAACTCACGCCCCAGCATTAACAGTGAAGGTGTGCACCCCGTGGATAACTGCACAGCCAAACGATACGCCATAACAACTTTTCATCCCAATCTTTCTGGTTCTCCGAAACCATAATGGCTAACTGGGTTTTCATGGTCCGGTGGAAGCGCTCAACAAGACCATCGCTCTGAGGGTGCAGCGTCGTCGTCCGGGTCTTATGAATACCCAGTTTGTCACACAGAGACGCGAACACACGCAACTCGAAGTTCCTACCCTGATCGAAATGTAACTCCTCCGGCCATTTTGTGAAATAATCTACCGCGGTCAGGATGTAGCGGTTCCCCTCGTCGGTACGCGGCAGCGGTTCCCCTTGTCGGTGCGCGGCAGCGGCCCCACAATGTCTACCGCTATGCGTTCCATCGGCGCTCCCGACTGGCGTTGCTGCAGCGGCGCCTTGGACTGACCCGACGGCCCCTTTTACGCAGTGCACAGGTCGCAAACCCGGCATCACTCGCATCCGTGTCCAAAATGAACGCCCCGTTCTCATCAGCGCCTGCCAACACCAGCGCCTCACACACCGCTTTTTTTAACCTCACAACTGCGTTGTGGCAGCTCTTCATCCACATGAACCCCATCTAGCAGTCTGTGCAGCGGTTCCATGAGTTCACTGTAACCCGAAACGAAACGCCTGTAGTAAGACGCGAGCCCCAAAAATTATTTAACTCCTTTTTTGTCGGTCGGCACGGCCCACTCGTTTACCACACGCACTTTCTCTGCGAGCGTGCCCACTCCCGCACCGCTAACGTGATGTCCGAGGAACTGTAATTCTTTACGCATCAAACTGCACTTCTCCGGGTGCAGCTTGAGGCCGGCCGCCGAGATACGTGCCAGCACGCGACTGATCGCCAACGCAGCTTCGAAGGAACTCCCGTGCGCCGAGACGTCATCTAAATAAACAACGCACTGTTCTCGTGGCACATGGTATGACTCTTTCACTGTCACGCTGTTCAGGGAACTGTAATCCGCACAAAACCTCCGCTCCCCTGATTTCTTTTGAACGAGCACGGCCGAGGATGACCACGGACTGCTCGAGTGTTCGATAACCCCAGCACGCAACATTTCCTCTATCTGATCGGTAGGCGAGATGAACCGGTGTCTATTTGCTGTTCCACTAACGAAGTTTGCCCCAGCGGCTCCCGTCCAGGGCAAACGCGTTGCGAAATTCGAACAGCAGATCTCTCAATTGCCTGCTCTGGTCGGCATCTAACCCCTCGCGGTTCGCCTCCCACACATCCTCAAGCGACTCGTCGCGTGCCGCGCACCCCCCCCAAAGCAATGGCCTGGCCCGCCGGTCGTTCACAGCATTTATTGTTGTCACTTTTGAGGGTTTTTTTTTACCCTCTCTTCATAAAACTTTTACTGTGCGCAACACTCGACTCTGTGTGCGGTTCGTGAACGACTTGGGCGGCGCCCGTCTTTAAACTGCAATGAATCGAGGCCGTCCCCATTGAGTTGAATGTTACACCTATTTTCCATCAAAAAATCAAATCCTAGGACACATTTGTCGGCGATATAGGCTACCCATAATTTACAGGAGCGGACCGACCCCCCACACACAATTCTGCAGTGCACCGACCTTTCATGGGCGCGATGTCTCCCGATATCGTCTTCATCAGTGAGGTGGTCGGTTCCACCCGCGTCCCAGGTGGCACATGATCCGGCCGGATCAGCGATGTGGTTGCCCCGGTGTCAATCAGAACCTCGGTAACCGTCCCGCCAGCAGTCACTTCAATGAATCCAGTTCTTGCGGGGAGATGCACGTGTGAAGGCATATCCCGATGATACGAGAGCGGAGTCTTCATCCGCTGGGGACCCGGTATTCTGCGTCTTCAGGGCCCCCAGGCGTTTCCCGCCCGCCGTTAACAGTCTTTGGCCACATGTCCGCTCGCCCCGCAGACCCAGCAGGTGCAAGGATCAGCTCTCCGCTGCTCCCCCGACGACCCCCGGCGATGATGATGATGAAGATTGTGGTGAGCGTCCCCGGATCTCTACGCGTTCCATGTGCTTCTCCAGTGCGTCACTTCGAGGTCGCTGCATTGGCGCCACGCCCCTCGTCCTCCCGCGACGATGCGTCGCATGTCAGACGGGACGTGGGTTTGAAGACACTTCTGACACCAATGTAATGAGGGCTCCAGCAGGCAGAAGATGAGTTGCAGGTAGGTTTATTAAAGGCTGGTAGAACTCGGTCTCAACAGGCACACACACACACGGCTAGTGCTGGCAGACTGGCAGCAGGGAGAGTATACTCCCCCCCCCGGGGGGCGGACCGGTACCGCCCCCAGTGGCAGACGGCAGTCATTACATTATTTTATTTTAATACTGTAGTGCGAGGCTGCCCCATCGTGGAGGAGGGGAATGGATCTGAACCAGATTGGCAACAGACTGAGTTCAGACCATTGCCAAGCTCCGTTCAGACTGTATTTAAAGGGCCGTGTCGGCACATGTCAAGTGACCGAAGGTGCAGGCCCACAATGCACAGCGCCGTGCATTCACTACAATACTTTTACAAAAATCAATTTAACGTCAGTTTAAAAATAAAACAATTGAACCCCAATAATTGTGTGTTCGGTTACAAAGTGACAAAGATCGGTGCTGATGTTTATATTTTTACCCTCCACAAATTAAATTAATATTGTTTTTTATTCTTTTTTTTTTACTAATTTTGAAAAATACTTAATTGATATAGACTTTGTTATTTGGACTATAAACAATATACGCTGCATTGTATGCCTTTAACAAAAGCAATGAGTGAGGTAGGCTAAGCAGCAGTGATAAGTGACCATGAGTCAAATGACTTATAAAAATTGGTTAACTTTAACTTCAATACGTTAATAGTTTTAATTTGTCAAGTGTCAATCCATCATCATCATCATCATCATCATTTAAAGGTCAAAATATTAAGAACCCAAATTCCCAGAATGCCAATGGAAAAATGGCCGCCAAGTTACTGATTGAAGGCACCTGAGAAGGTTGAGTCAATGCCGATGCCAATTCCACTCCACAATCTTGTCCACCACACCAATGATCGGTGAATATACTTATTAATTAATCAACAACAACTACAACAACAACAGCAACAACAACAACAACAACGACCAATCAATCAATCTTTGGGTCAATAACAGAATTAACAAGAGCTGGCTTTAAAAAAAACTTTATTTATACAAAAAATAAATCATTATTACAAGTCTAGTGTAGTACTTTCGAGTGACCACACTTCACGGGCGACCACGTGCAACTTGAAACATAACAATGGTTCAATTAATGGTACGGAATCCAAGATAGGATCGCCATCAGCGAATAAAAAAAAATCCATATGTATAATATATCCTGTAATAATATATGTGCTCTAGCCTGCTTGCTACTTGAGCAGTAAGTAACGTGGCATGCCTTCTACTACCGTGCTAACATGAGAATATTTATTTTTAGTCATTTTAATATCAACAAGCTAGATTTAAGCTCAACCTCACTCATTTGGTACGAAGGTATAATATAACATGATGTTCCTAAGCTAAAAATAAGCAGCACACTGTAAGCAGCATTAAATACATTTACACACGCACACATACCGGATGTTACTAGCCTAAATAGAGCACACAATAGACGAGTTTACTCATCAAAATAAGAACGCTGCAATTTTGTCCCGCCCTTTGTAAACGCACTTCCACTGTCGGTATCACAGCCTGTGTAAAATCATTGTAGTGGACTGAAGTGGCTGAATTGCCAAAAACCCATGGCAGAAATGCCATTTACCCATTTTTCAACAGGGCTTTGTTCAACATTTTGCATTTTCATATTGATGAAATACAGACAAATTCAATACCTGCACCAATGTGATCACATGTTCTTTTGGACCAATGGGATGGCTGCATTCACTCATAAGTCCAACAAAGATGAATGAATGGAACAGGTTGTGCAGATTATTGAATCATGCGTTTGTGGGGCACAGATCTGCACTAAAACATTTGGGTGTGGAAAACCACGTGGCAAGTTACCACCATCCTCTTTAAATAGCACATTAGACGTGTGCTCCCACTGAATAGATCAAAAAGAAGTCCGAACACAGCGTAATGACTGGCACCAGAAGTCCTCTAACAAGTCTAAATTTTACCGGTACTACCTGCCTCATCTATTGACTGACTTGTTAAACATAAAGCTTGGATCACAGGCTGCTAGGCAGTAGGCTAATCTAATTCAATGCTCAATGAATACCTTTCGTGGTCCAAGACGTCATTTCAAGGTTTCATTCAGATAATGTCCTCTAGACATAATCAGGTCCACAAAGAACCTTTTGAGCTTTAAACTATGTTTTTCCTTTATTCAATTATTTTAAAAAAATGAAAAAACAAAACTAAAAATTATTGACTAAAAACGAACTTCCCCTACTCTTGCTCATAATGGAGCTGGAACAATGGACTGAAACGGTTGGCTGAAAAAATGAAATTGATTGCACCACTTTTCGTCGAAATTGACAGAAAAGCCCTTGTGACATAATATCCATTGTATCTTCCTGGTAGGGCTGCACGATTATGGGAAAAATCTTAATCAAGATTATTAATCACGATTATGAAACAACGATAAACAACAGAATTTTATTGCACCTCTGAAAAAAAAAAATTCAGTGCAGAATGTAATTTAAAATCACGAAATGAAATCTAACTAAGAATGTACTTTGTAAGGAATAAATAAAACAAATACAATTATTAGAGCATAAATGCAATCGTATGAAATTAGCTTAGCCGGGCTTACATATTTACTATATAAGGCATAAACAAAATAAAACAAATGCAAAAAAAGAAAATCATGTTTCATAATCGGCTAAATCGCGAATTTGATTAACATTCGATTAATTGTACAGCTCTAATTCCTGGCAGCTCAAACCAGCTGAGCTCTGTGTCACGCCGTTATTCTCAATGCTGTGTTTAACTTCCATCACCACCATGACTTTACTTTGGGACCTCCTTTTTACACTACAAAATGGTCTTGGCAATACGGCAAAAAAACACACTGATGAGGGAGCTGTGAAGTTGACATCGAGGATTAGTTTTTTTTTTCTAAGGTCTCCTAAACCTTCAAGCTTCATACATTCATCACGCAAACTCTTAGTCGCCACCGCGAGTTTAAACTCAGCCGATAAGCCATTTCACACCCTTTTAAGGTGGTATCTCATCTCACTGCATCCGTTTAATTAGCACCAAAAACACATTCTTCGGTGAGTTCATTTCCCTTTGAAATGGAAACCCAACTTGCCCTTCAACAAACTAGGAAACGGCCTGAGGTAATGTTAGCCTGGCAAGCCAGAACCAACTAATCGTTCACGCATCTCTCGCGGTTCACGGTTGTTGGTCTGGGTTAAGCAGGGTAGAGAAAGGGGAGGATCTTAATCAAGTTATCAAATCACAGCGCAGTAGATGTGAGAGTGGCGGGGAGTAGGAGGAGCATTCTTAAAAAAAATTTGAATCGAGGCGCGTATCAAACTCGGCCACGTCTCGCATCGCACAAAGCTCTGCCTTCACGGGGCTCTGATTGGACCGAACGGATGACGTGAACGATTTGTTGGTTCTGGTGTGCCAGGCTAAGGCTAATGTAAGACAGTAAGGCAGAGAGGGAGATATAGTGATAGGACGTCTGACTGTGGCAGTAGTGTTGTAATTCAAAATGGCCGCCGCATGGGGCGTTTCATAAATCGCTGTTAGTTAATGATTGTGATAAAGGGATTGTGAATGTAATTATCCCGTATAAATGGGGGCGGGGCTTGTTATAGCACCATCATGGTGAGATGTCAAACTTGGAAAGTTCTCTTGGAAGTTTCCACAAGCTTCCCAATGTTGGCTGTATTCCCACCCCCAACTCCTAATTCTTTGCAGACAGCAGAACGTGACATGCTTCCTCTACTCCTTGACCCGCACGGCACCTGCCTCATCCAGGGCGCGCTCTCGCGTTGTTTCCTCCGCGGCATCAGGAGCGGCCGCTGAAGCGCCGGCGGCCTCGCCGCCCTCCGCACCTTCCTCCACGCCGGGCTCCTTCTTCTTGATCCGGAATGTTTCCTTGGTCGGGGCCTTCTTGGCGATATTCTCGCGTAGGCGCTCACCTGACTGCTTGAGGCGCTCGCCGGCGTTGTGCATCTTCTCGCGGCTCTCGGGGGGGACGATCTTCTCGCCCAGGTTGTGGAACTTGTTGCCGATGTTGTCCCGAGTCTTGGCCATGTTCTCCTTGGAGAAGGCCGCACGGATGTTCTCGGTGCCCTTTGCCATGGACTTCTTCAGGCGCGCACCGCGGGTGGCCTCCAATTCCTCCGCAGCGGTGTATTCTTCATCTGAGGAGAGGTCGGGTGGGACGTCATAGGTGTCGGGTTCAACCTCGACGCCGTCCACCGTGGTGGGTTCTTTGGGGGTCTTGGTGACTGACAGCGAAGGGACCTCTGTTTCACCCTGAGGAGATAATGTACTGTGAATAAACAGTCAACCAAAGAATAGCATCGTTGGTAGTTCCTTCAAATACTTTGAGGTGCATTATGAGATGTTACACATGTTTTAGCCAATATTTCTTTTATTAATGTGTGTAGCTTGTGCAAAAATAATGTAAAAAAATATGTGTAGCCATTTTATTTTTTACCTGTATTACCATGACATGGCGCACAGCGCGGCCACTCCCAACAACCTTTATTTAAAACTATCAAACAAACAGCAAAACTATTCGGTTTTAATAATCAACCACTTATAGATCAAATTGGGTCCTTACAAACATGACCAGTGAGAGAGTTTCAGTTTTATTGATGATTTGAGGCTCACAGAGTATGGCCAACACCTCCAATTTAAATCAGAAACTCCACCTTTAAGCGCTGACCCTAGCTGTGGAATTTTAAGAACGTTTCATAGTTACGACATTAGTGTTGGGGTCAACATCAGACATGTTGTCTGACAACGCTCCGCACGGTTGAAGCTCCGTGGCCCGGAATAGTTTGCTGCGTCATCCCAGCGGATTACAAGAATATCTGCTCTGTCACCGAACCACAGCAGCTGCTGCTGAGGCCGCTGCACTTAGCATGTGGACGTCACTTGACATTTCTCTTCACTTTACAGGACAGTTTCACTTTCTTCGACCAATCAGAATACTTTGTCGCAATCAATAAAGTTTTCTTTCTTTTTCTTCCTCTAGTAATTTTTCCTGGCATATGCGCATGATGAATCGTTTGGTATTGAATGAAATTATTTATTATTGTTCAGGACATGTCCCACTGGCAGGCAGCTCCAGGGACACACTGGAGAGACTATGGCTCGCGGCCCTCCTGCCTCGGGAGGAGCTTGAAGAAGTTGCAGAAAAGAGAGAGAGATCTCGGCTTCCCTGCTCGAGCCGCTGCCCCCGCGACCCGACGGAAGCAGAAGAAATAAGTTCTACGTCAGTAGTTGTGACAAGTGGCGTGGAGGGCCACGTATCCACTATCTGAATTATCTGCCTGGTTGGTCCAGACCTGCCGGACAGTCTAGTCGCATGCGATGCGTCGATGATTCGTTGGTTCTGGCTTGCCAGGCTAGCTTGGTGTTGGCTCTAAGGTGCAGTCGGTAAGACACCCGCAGCCAGCACTCATATGGTGCCTGTGACTTAGTTCACAGGCACGGGCCACGTTGTGAGTTCTCCTCCCCTCGCAGACCTTACTGTGATGTCTCTCTCGTCCCAACAATGAACCCTGTCAATAAAATGGAAAATGGCGCTTACTACATAAAATAAATAGCTTGAAACTTGAACAGGGAAGCGGCGCTGGAATGAGAGAACGGATTTTATTTAATGTCAAAGCGATACCCGACCCTTTTTAACACGTCTTCACCCTTCGCTTACTGGGCCACCGGCCATCTTCTCCGTCTGTCACTTCTCCATCCTCGGTATGGACAACCTCTCTAAATAGTCTGGAGCGGGTGTGGCAGTTCGCTCCCAGCGGCCGGATATCAATTATCTAGACCTTAATGTCTGGCTTAGACGAACAATCCCAGACTCAGAGGAAAGGTCGCTAGACCCTTCCATTGGTGGGCCTCACTCAAATCGGCTTACTTTCATTGACATGAAAATGAGCATCATACATTGCCAAAGCAGACAAAACAAACATATAATTAATAGCAAACAGTCAATGTACGTAAAGACAATATAAAGCGTATATACATAACAATGTACACCGTATAGTGTCTGTAATATACATATGTACAGCATTTCTATCATCCCTACTGTAATACTAATACGTCTTCATGTCAATGAACATGAAGGTTCATCTCTCTCCTTTCCACTGGTTGTCCCCCCCTGACACACTGCTATTAAGGCACATTCATTTTTCTCTCCTAGTAGATATTACAGTGCTGCCTCGTCAGGGATCTTCTCAAATTCTTTGTATTTCTGTGAGATTTTGGGGAAGTATGATTCTCTAATGTCTTTATGTACATCACAGTGTAATAGGAAGTGTAGCTCTGTCTCTACCTTTCCTTGGGAACAAAGTGTGCATTTTCTGTCGTCTTTAGGGCGCCATGTCTGTCTGTGCTGACCTGTTTATATTGCTAGTCTGTGGTCAGTTGATCTATATCTAGTTAAGATCTTTCACTGTCCATTTTATCGAGATACCTGTGTGCGAGTGGGGTGGGTTAGGCTGGTCTCTATGTTAACGGCTTAATGAACAAACTAAAAATATTCACTACATTAGGGCTGGCCACTTGGCGCAGTGGATAACGACGCTGCATAGTCTTGTTGCTGTGGTCACAGTTCAAGCAGCAACATGAGATCACAATGAATCATTCCTTTACAAATTCTGTTTAAATAATCTCTTGATGGTAGAGAATTCCACTCATAGTGATCCTTTTTGGTCAATGTTCATTTTTTTCATGTAAACTGTAAAAATTTGTAAAAATAATTGGAAAAATATGTGAAAACATTTTATTTTTTACCTGTATTCCCATGATTCCTTTCCAAATGCGCTAATACGGACTGCAAGTCTAAATCCATAACCACGCCCCATAAGCCATGCCGCTTCCTCGTATGATGCGACGCACATCCGCCCACCACTAACAACCTTTATTTAAAACTACCAAAGCAACAGCGAAACTATATGAATCATGGCTGGACTTTTATCAGTGTGCGCCAACCACATCACGTGGTCGAGCATAAGAAAAAGGTGCACATTTACTATTCATCCGCTTATAGTGATCAAATTGGATCCGGACAATCATGATCACTATAAGAGGATTCCATTTTTTATGAAACTTTGTAACACTGAATCCACCGTTCCGCCCCCTTACCTGATAAATGACCACACGGAAGCGGTTGCGCGTGAGCAGCTCGTCCTGCGCCCCTTCCACCTTCTTGACGCGCGCGTTCTGCTTCTCAACTCGCGCACGCACGTCCTTCACGTTGGCGCTGACCTTGCGTGTCTTCTGGAGCAGCTTCTCCACCGTGCCGCTGGTGGCCGTGTGCTCCTGGGACAGCTTGAGGACGTCGCCCTGGATCCCCCGGATGTTCCCCTCCAGCTCGGCCTGCCGGTCCTCCATGCGCTGCTGCCCCGACTGCACGTTGTCGATGATGCCCGCCACGCGCTCCAGCAGTGACAGGATGGTCAGCGCGCTGATGGGGTTCCCGTCGGCGTCTTCCACGCCCATGATCTGCAGCTTCTCGGGGCCGCCCGGGGTGGCGAACTTTGTGGAGTCCATCGTCCGGTTTTGGAAGAGGAGCGTTTGAGACGAGTGGTGGTCCAGAAGATCGGAGGCAGTGAGTTGAGTCGCCACGCGGCACTAACTCGGGGTGGAG
>OMKY01057072.1:0-14178 GCA_900302395.1 Bregmaceros cantori | reverse complement strand
TGTCAATTAACATAATATTCTGTTTATTCCTTAAGGTGTATTCTGTTTAATTTTATTGTGTATATAGTTAAAATGTGTTGCATATAAAACCTAAAAAGTAATTTAAATTTTGAGGTGCAAAAGTCTTGACTTCGTCCTACTCCTTTTGAACATATTCAGACTTTTGAGTTATAGTTTTTTTTAATTGGAGATTTACTTTGCTTTACTTTGTTTTTGACCCACGACCTTGCTGGTCTGGTATTTGTTCATATGGTTTTGCATTGAACTGTCTACTTGGTTGTTGTCTGACATGTTCGAATAAATAAACATTCATTCATTCATTCATTCAAACCCGCAGTGCTGCTTGGCCCACTCTGCCCCCATTCTTCATTCATTTTTATTGGATTAAATTGAATTTGACATGCTTCACATAAGGCATTGACTACAAATAGGTTTGTGCTAGAAGTTTGACCTGTTCACGCCCAACCAGAGCAATTTCCTAACTCTTTCAGTGGCAAATTTGCCAACATTTTATTGACAGCGTTAGTGTAAAGGTCGAATGAGAAGGGGGAATGAGAGGGCAGTTACCAGTGGACGTGCAGGGGAAGCGGTCAGGAGGGGAAGCGATCTCACGACACTGTGTGGGGCTGCCTCTTGACACAGCGTCTCTAACCCCTATGCCAGCCCCTGGTTGGCCAACCAGTTCTATGCCCTAACACTAAAAAATTGCACTGATGTTTGCAGGTCCACCAAATATTCTCCATAAATGATATGAACACAACAGCCCATATTGTAAAGAAGATGATCTCTAGGATGATTCAAATATTCTACATTCTAAAATGTGGCAGTTTAAGATGCTTTCTGCAGAGTTGGAAAAATACCACATTTTTATGAATCATTGATATCATTGACTAGAATGAGAATTACTTCTCATTTAATTTGTAATGAAATGGCTCACATTAGTGCAGTCATGAAGCAGTGATTTGATGTTTTTAGGCTTCAGTCATGGGGAAACTTGAATCTACCACATTTTTTGTATGCCTTCGGCAATAATGGATAGTCCATGTGTCGCCTCCTGCAGCGAGGATCTGACAATGCTGCGGCAGGAAGTTCAGGACCTCCACGTCTCGCTCAAGGTACTGTCTTGTTGTCTGCTGAGCTCATAAGAAGCAGGTTCTATAAATTATATTGCATAATGCACATGAGTCACTGTTTAGTATTATTTAGGAGAGCAGAGTAAAGAATAAAATATCTTACCCTTTTGTATGTGTGCCTACCAGGAGGAGCGCTGGTTTTCTGGTGAGCTGAAGAAGGAGTTGGACAAGGTCCAAGGACACCTGAAGCAAGTAATTCCTTTAGAAATACTTCCAACCTTCTTCATAATCTCGTATTATTCTGAGTGGATTTAAATTGACTTTAAAGCCCAATTCGCACTGGACTTTTATTACCTGTGGCCCCCTGGTAATTCGGAATAATTGAGGAGGAGTCTGAGTTTCATTTGACATGCAAATGCGCAATGTCAGTGATTGGCGAAATAAATCATTTTTGCTGAATCACACCTACTGTGATTCAGCAAAACACCACAATGGTTTGAATTCTGAGTTGGTTTAATTTTGTTAATACGCACACACATGTGCATGTGTGTGTGTACACGTGTAGGCAAGCAAAAATACGGCGCACACGCGTCATAATGTCTTTTAAATTGAGCAAAAGACAGGTTTTTACTAATCCTGCCAGAACATGCGACAAAATAACACAGACGTCAGGGGTAATTTGGAATTACTAGAGGTCCCCACGTAATTAAATGGCAGTGTGAATTGGGCTTAAGATGGTGTTGAGTTTTGTTGATACTATTATCTAAAATGTAAATTTGCAGGGTGATGAGGCAGCTGCATCCGAAGATTCAAGTAAGGCCTTTTCTAGTTGTTTTGTTATTATTCCTAAATACAACTAACTACATAAGTACACCATACTCACTGGCTGTTTCCCTGTCCTCAGCACTGGAGAGGAAGCTGAGTGAGGCGGAGATGGACAAGTTCAACATTAAGCAGATGCGTGACCTTTTTGAACAGAAAGCTGCTCAGCTTGCCACCGAGATAGTAGGTTAGTGTGCTAGGAGTTGGTAGATTTTTGTGCTAATTTTGCTACTGTGCATTCTGTTTGTTTTCAAGGGGTCCCCATGCATTGTCTTGATTTATGTACAATGGCTTGCCAGTATAATATAATGTGTAGCTGCTCGCATCAGAGGAGCAGTTGGAAGCACAAAAGAATGGATGGGAGCGAGAGAGTGCAATGGGGAATCGGAGAGAAAAGCCTAATTCGCGCAGCCATTATATTACCTATGGACCTCTGGTAATTCGGAAAAATTGCAGAGGACGTACGAGTCACTTTTCCCATACGAATGCGCAATGTCCATGATTTGCTAATAATAATTATTCCACCGCAAGTTACCTACTGTGATTTGGTAACCGACAGAAGGTCTCTGTTAATTAAGTCCCGTGGGAATGCGTGTGTGTGTTTGTGCATCTCTCGTCCGGCGTTAACATCTCTGCTGTCGCTAGTCTCTACATAGTGGTGAAATTTACTAATTATATACATCTGCAATTGTGGTTACAATCACATGATTGCACACACTCATCATCACATTGAGCTTGGTTTCACTCTTTTTTTTTTTTTTTTACATGTTTATTCAATCAAAAATATGCCTTCATGCACAGCTTTCAGCCAATAAAAAAATTCTCATTTATTTAATATTCACCTCAAATAATTTGCTGATAAATGCAGAAAAAAATAAGCTACTTCCATATTCATGAATGAAAGATCAATCAATATTGAATCCAATAATCGTTGCCCTACGCCTCTCCTAAATCATAATCACATACTGTGCTTGTCCTCACCGCCACTAGACATCAAAGCACGCTATGACGAGGAGAAGAGCGTTCGGCTGGCGGCCGACCAGCGTATTCTCTCCCTGGCCCAGGAGCTGGAGAACCACAAGCAGGAGAACCAAAAGCTACAAACAGATCTGGTGAGCAGCCTTTTTTTTCAATTTCAAAATTTGATTTGTATGCTCAGGCCGCGTCTCTTATGGCCAGCTATATGCAGGGCTTCTTTGATCATTGGGTGTGGTCACACCCCATCCTTCAACCTCACCAGAAATCTTTTTATGTGAATAACATTTTTTATATGATGTCAGCAGTTAGGCAGTCGCAGAGAGAACAGTCAGGAGAAAAATGAGCCAGAGGATGAGGACTGCAAAAAGTTGAGGGGATTAAGGAGCAGAATGAGGAGATCATTCTGCTTGATTCCTGGCCAAAGTCTAGCAGCATGTTAGCTCTACCCTGCATGGCCGTCATTGTGAAGTCAGTTATCGGTCAACTATGTCTTAATCCAATACAGCCTTGTTCACAACCAGTCTACCGCAGAACAACGCCGTAATGCATTATCAAAACCAGCCCAATGACATCCTATGGCAGTTTTTGTGCACCAAATTTAGAGTCCAAAACATGTGCCTAAAATCACTGTGACTGCATCGTCAGTGGTTCAAAACGGCATCTACGGACGTTATAAACCATAAACCATACGCCCCACCAGTCCTCCCTGTTGCAATCACTTCATTCCAATTTGTCTAAATAAATTATTATTCTTAATCAAGTCGCCACGAGGTGCAATTTAGCAATGTGATGCGGCACTTTACACAGTTCCAATCCATGAATGTGTGCAAGCTACCCCTGGCCCCCACCCCCGTTTCTTCTACCATGACCGCAGAAATCCCTGAACCCCTACTCACCCATTGTCCCCCATCACTGGTCCAAGGTGTCGTGTCCAAAAACCAGGTCTCCATCATTGCCTTTGTCAGTCTCTTCTTCTTCTTCTTGTCGTTTAACGGCGATCGACACTTGATCCAGCACAGCAAACCCAGTTGTCACCTCCAGTTGTTATTCTTCTTTTGTTGTTTAATGGCACAGCAAACATTTGTCTAGGCAAGCAAGCTGTTTTTTCCCAGCTTGCTTCTGACCTGCTCTCTCTGTCACCAGTCTGTGTGTCTGCCACCAGTCTGCAGTCTTCTTCTTCTTGTTTAACGGCGATCAACACTTGTCTGAGAATCTGCATAGTCAGCTTCTCTGGCCGCCAGTCAGCTCTCACATTATGAGGTCACAAACTGTTCACGTCACAGCAGCCAAACCAGGGCATAGAAAAATAAACACAGCCACTCCACCAATATCACCAAGCACCACTTGTACCACAATTTATACTTTTTAATAGTCATAGCAATTTCAGGTATTTTCAAAATTAGTCAATTTACATTTTCACTGAAACTATAAAATATTTAAATATGAATTGTATTCATAAACTTTTAACTTTTAAAATTCTTCTTTCAGCTGCAGCGTCCGGGCGTGGAGGACGTGAGTGTCTTGCAGAGGGAGCTGGTGCAAGTGCAAACACTAATGGACTCCATGGCCCAAGAGAGAGAGCAGGAGTCGGAGCGCTGCAAGCAGGAGTACCAGGCGCTGCTGGAGAACCACAACACAGCCACGGTACACGCAATGATGGGTTTTAAAGTACCGCTATTTTCTAACTCTTCGTTTTCAAAAATGTAAATCAATCAACCCAATATGTATAGAGTTATGTTTGTTAGGCAACATTAAAGTGTTGACAAAATAATGAATAATGACATTTGAGGATTAGCCTGATTTCTTTTCTTTTTTCTTCAAGCTTGTAATTTCCATTTTAAAAAATGAATGATAATGGCAAGCAAGCATGGAAGAAAATCACAAAATCCAAAACCTGCAGGCCTAAAATGCACCTAATGCTGCTCACACACGGTTGGGACTGAAGATGAAGAAGACAACCCAGCTTCTAAGGGTTAGCGTGAGATCGGATAATTTTGGCATATTTTTTGCCATGATGTAAAGTTTGCCTCCCAAAAACGATCTGCTTATTTTGATAGTGTCCCTCCATAACCTTAGCCCCTAGACCCTAACCTTAGCCCCTAGACCCTAACACTAGCCCCAACTTTAACCTACTACCACATACCCCTAGCCTAACCCTAACAAAATAAGCGGATCGTTTACATCACGGCAAATAATACGCCAAAATCATCCAATCTAACACCAGCAGGCTTTTAAGTCTATCTTTACACCACTTCTTCCCTGAGACGAAAGTCTTGATGAATAGCCTGGATGGCTCTTGATGTCCCCGACATCAAGAGCCATCCTGTTGAATTCATGAAGCATCAATGTTGACAGCATTCATTATTTATAGTGAAATGTTGTCTCCCTTCTGCATCTCTATTATTAGGTGACCATTGGCCAGCTGAAAGCAGAGCTAGAGAAGGGCCCTCAGGAGGCAGCCGTGTACACGCAACAGATCCACCAACTACAGGCCAGCATTAGCAAGCTGGAACAACAAAACCAGGTAAGGAGATCATATCTTAGAATATCTATAAACAATTTGTATGGGATTGTTGATTTTGCCTCGTGTATCACAATACTAGAGGAGCACCAGAACCCGGTAAGACCAAGAGATTGTTGTTTTTGTTTCATTTCACAAGGTGGAGGAGGAACATAACCATTAAATTCAGTCAATTTATCTGGTTGCTTCCATCTTAAAGCCACTGTTTTCTAGCTGTGGTGAGCCAAGACAATTATGTCCACAGAAGACATCTCAGATAGTTTGCGAGCCATCATTTCACCAAAACAATTGAGTGATTGGCAATATCTCTTGTGCGCAAAGAGTGCATTGAGGAGAAGACAATGACCCCATTTGCAGCCTTCTGGGTGTAACATAAATATATGAATGTAATTAAGATGAATTTGCTGGTGGTCAGCATTGTGGGATGCAAGGGAGACACTGGGCCATAACAAGTCCCAATCCAGTATAGTTGTCTTTCAAGACCTGAAATGATCACAGTCCAGTGTTCTTCAAGCATGGAAGAAACAAAATGAATTCTGGGTAAAACGTTCATGTTAGTTACTGAAGAACGGGGCTTGTAATAAGATTGGTACATTTGACTAGATATGAGATATTTATTATCATTAATAATTTTCTATTTAATTGTATCTACTATCTGCATACAGCTCATCATCATTTCAAGTGTGTTTATTTTGCATCTACACAGTCACATTACATTCACATTAATCGTCCTTATTTGGTGAGGACTCGAAGACCTACTCAAGACAATATAATTACCTGCGCCGGGGCAGAGCCGCGGAGCAGGTTATGTTTTTGGTCACGTTGGTTTGTCCCCTGGATAACTTAATAAGTTGAGCATGGTTCTGGGTGAAATTTTGCAGACTTGTTGGAAATTACGTAATAAAGAAGTGATTACATTTTGGTGCATTTCTGTAGCCTATAGGTAACATAAACAAAATAAGTCCTACTTCATTATTTTTAACGGGTGAACGATCCCGTTCTCCTTGGTGGTGGCCGCGACTCCCGTGCCTGCACCAAGCAAGTAAAGCAACATGATCGTACTTGATCACCTACAGATAGATGGATGGAAAGTTCCTTACCTGATTAGTGCACGGGGTAGTCAGTTAAACGTTTCCATGTAAAAATCTAAGTGGTTAGGTCCAACAGCGTCAGCTTCCCAATTGTTAGAAACGTCTAGCGATGTGTGATGCGTGGACAATGCGTTGGTTCTGGCTCGCCAGGTTCCTACTCTACAAGCACATGCATTGATAATGGCTTGCCACACATACTGCTAGCACTAAACTTACAAATTTTTTTTGTACCACTACGGCACAGGTTTACAATCTGAGTGCTTCTAGTTTCTTCATCATTTCATTTTTTTGGAAGAATATTCAACTTCTTTTCAACAAAAATTATCAGTTTGTGAGGCCCCCCCAAAAAATGAAGGCCTCAAAAGGGTAGATTTTGTAGCAATCAATGCTGGTACACTAGGGCTGGCAGAAACATGACCCCTCCTGCTGGCTTGAACCTCTTGTAACCATTAACAAATTGAACATCTGGCACACTATAGAGCCTGACGGGTTACTTCCACCAAAATTGATGCCCATTCGAGTGGCGCATCAATTGTTCTATAGTTGTTCAGGTGGTGAGCAACACTCTGCGTACACTTTCTTATGCTCCACATTTTTCTTGTCCCGCGTTTGATGCACTGTTCATTTCTACATCTGGCGCCCATTCGTTGGACGGCAATTATTGCGTTGTTTGCAGTGGTGGAAAGTAATGAATTACATTTACTCACGTTCCTGTAATTAATTACTTTTTATGAGTAATTTGTAATTTCATGAGTAGTTTTTGTGTCCCCTCACTTTACTGATTACAAAACACATTGGTGGATGGTGAAAAATCCTATTTCAGGACAGTTCAACTTTTGTGCAGCCTGGCGAGCCAGAACCAACGCATTCCTCACTATTGCTAGTGTACAAATCTAAAACAAAAATGGGTGTAACACAGCTTAATGTAAAAAGAGAATGCATTCCGCTCATTAGGGATGGGTTAAATGTGGAGGAAGAATTTCACTGTACATATATGTATGTGTGACAAAACAAACTATCTTATATAAAAAAAAGCTATAATTTGAATATTGATAATATTGATTCATGACTGTTTTTTTGCAGTAAGTAATTGAAAGTAACTTTTACTCATTACATTTTAAATTAAGTAATTTTGTACTTTTACTCGAGTACATTTTGAGATGGGTAATTATATTTTTACTCGGAGTACAATTTAAACAAAGTAAATATACTTTTACTCAATTACAATTTTTCAGTACTCTTTCCACCTCTGGTTGTTTGCCACTCCCACGTCTCTTCCTATCTGCTTACATTGCACTTTCAGCATTTGTGATGCCGTTACAAGTGCACCGTTACTAGTTTTGGTGGAAACACACTGTAAGTCAACACCTATTTAACCATTTGAACATTTGCCTTGCCCTACAGAGCCTCACTGAGCAGTTGTCCCGCCGGGAGAAGGATCACCAGGATCTGAAGGAGGCCATGGCAGCAGAGCGTGCGGCTGGTGACGGTCTCCGCTCAGGCCTGGGCGAGAGACAGCAGCAGCTCCAGGAGTCCCAGGCACGGGCCAGCACTGTAGAGGCATCCCTGAAGAACAAGGTTAGTGAAGGACAGATAGTAGGGTTGCATGATTATGGATAATCCTAAACCTTAATCACGATTATGGAACAACAAACAACTAAAACGTCTAAAGATGTTTAGCGCCATAATGATCCTGCCGGAAAGCTTCTGCTTTGGACTCCAGAGGCGAAGAGAAGAGTTGGACGCCCGTTCGTAACACTGAAAAAACTATAATCGAGGAGGAAACTGGACTGTCGGGAAGAGATCTGTTGGCTGCAATGGCTGATCGTGAGCTGTGGAAATCGAAATACGTTCGTGTTTCGCCTGCCTGAAATGTATCGCACATTTCAGTTTAATCACATGATAATAACCTCATTGATTACAAAAATGAATATGAAGAAAATCATCAAATATTATAGTCATTTGTGTCGGAAGGAGTAAGTTGATGGATTTGCATTTGTTAGTTAAGAATAACCACAATTTACTTCAAATTAATTTGATTCATCTTTGTTTTGCATAATTGCTGCTCCATGTGAACTTTTTAGATATTTTCTTTGAGGGTGAAGTGGGTGAGGACTGGGGAGAATGTTGGCCTAATTCATAATCACTCCTCAGCACGTGACCCAGTTCAAGTGGTGAGGGGTGATTTTGAATGGGCTTCAGATACTGAAGGGAAATAATTTTTCTAATAACGCTATTTTGACATTATGGGAAGGTTTGAAATTGGTCTGTAGAACTGTGCAGGCCCAGAGCGGATATTGTAGAGCGGGTGTAATGTAGTAATACATATTTTAACTAATTAAAATATGCAATATTAAGTAATTAATACATTAGTTGCTGATTTAATTTTGCAATTGATAATCGGCAAGTAATTGAATCATTGTTATTCTCTGAAGTTTTATGCTGCCACTACCCCCTAATGGGCCAAACAATTTTTTATATTAATAATTTCTGAAAATATTAAATATTGAATGGAGATAATAGTTGAAAAACATGAATATGAAGAAAACTGTGTTAATTGTTAAGTGTTACAGTCACTGTTTGTGAATAACCAAATTTGACAATATATGAAGTTGACAAGTAATTGTTGCTTTCTGTGATTATTTTAAGTTTTATCTGAATGTCATGTAATGTCATGGCTTAACACATAACATATTGAATCCGGTTGCAAAACATTGTATGTCAATCAGGGCTTGAGGACTCTCCATCTTCCCTCAAAATATGATCCGAAATTCTAATGATTTAAATTGAGAACATTTTGACCAAGGCTTGAAAACGCAATTATTTTTAAAACGTTCCGTTCCGAACGGTTAAGGCAGGTAGTTTAACGTTTTTGTTCTCTGAACCTTTCCGCCCCGAAAATATTGGTCCTGAACCGGTTCGGAACGCAAAAAACGTTGTTGGTTCTTAAAGTTCCTTGTATAATACAATGTCAAGTTTAGTTATTGTTCATACAAAAAAATATTTGGTGGACTTTCAAACGTGAAAACCGGGTTTAAAAGGCCATTACATTCGCTTCTTTGTCTGTCCACAAGATGGAGTCCCAGATGCATGGGGCTTGACAGTTGGATGGATGCACAACGGGAAATAGTCTCCCAGACATAGGATATCTTAAAATATATAGAGAGAATCGAAAAAAACGTTTTCAACTGGTTTTGTGGATTTCATAACGTTCCGTTTCTGTTCCGGAACAGTTGATGAAATATTTTTTCGTTTCCGTTTCTGCTCCTTGTAAAATCCTGCAAAATTCAGTTCGTTTTCGGTTTTCGTTCTCGTTCCTTGAACCGATTCAGAGCCCTGATTTTGACTAGTAAATGTTCAGTATTTAGCTAAATATTGTCTTAGACGTGCAATCCCTCCGTTTTCCACCAGAGGGCAGGTCACTCGCATCTATTTTCTAGCGTGGCAAACCAAACCAAAGAATCGTCCACGCATCGCCCAATTGAAATGCTTTGCCTTATATAAAATGTGCTTTTCCCGACACTATCAACAACACCACAATTGAGTTTGTGCAGAATAACATCATTTTGTATTAAATATAGTCATCAAGTGCAATTTTCTTTGAAGTAGGGCTTTTTGCTAAAAAATTTAATCCCAATTTGTGTCTTTGAAATCTCGATTTTTGGTTTGTTTCCGATTTCTTGATTTTGATTTTTTTTTAAGGACAAAATATATTGAAACTTGAAGTTTCATATTTCAAATTTGTTAAGTTTGTTGCAAATGGTGTCCATTTTTAGAATGTAAGTAGAGAGACGTCACCATTTTAGAGGCTTAGAATTAATACAATTATCAATTTATATACATTTTATTCACCCGTATAACTTGAAAACAGAACAGCAAAATAATTATTATCAATGTTAAAAAGGAAATACGATTTGACAAGTTCACTTTTTCAAAAATCCTCTGAGGAAAATAATCAGATTTTGATTTCAAATTGATTTTTTGCACAGGCCTACTTCGAAGTCGACTTTTGTTCAAATATCAAAGTTCATACTGCTATAACGTTCTATGTGTTGTCAGGAAGAAGAAGCGTCCCGGCTGAAGCAGGAGCTTCTAGATCTGCAGGTGAAACATGGCGAGCTGAGTGCTGAGCGCAGACAGCTGCTCCAGCAGAAAGAGGAGAAAGACGGTCAATGCAAACAGCAGCACAGTCAAATAAGCCAGGTGACTGTTCCACCAGGTTAACAAACTGGAACATTTGAATCGCACTCGGCTAGCTGCTCTTCCAGGATTTGTGAATCATCTTAACATCTTGGAGCATTCATTAACTGGGACTGGCTGTAGCTCAGTTGGTTGAGCGATCTTTCCAACAATCGGAGGGTTGAAATAATGCTGGCAATACACCGATCCCCAAAATTGCTCCCAATGGGTGGTCATTGAGCGCTTTTCATGGCAGCTGCCGCTATTGGTGTGTGAATGTTTACATAATTTTACTTTTGAGAGTATTGGGAGTATTAAAAATAATAACAAAAATCCAAACAACATTAGTAATAATGAAAGAATGCTAGTGACCAGTGGCTAATGCACTACCCACTCGCACTACAGCACAGCCTGTGAAGTTGCTGCTTGCTACTACTACTGTCAGAGTTCAGTAGCGATACTGCCTATGGAAAGATGCTATTTTTGACCCCGACAGCCTTTCTGAGCAGAGCTTTTAAGGGGAGTCATGTAAAAATATGTTGTGTTTTTCAGAAGTATGAATGAATTAATTTTATTTTGGGACAGACAATACAGAGCCATTAAGCATTTCAACATGAGATATGAGAATATGGTTGTACATGACATGGCTTAGCAGAGCTGCTATATTTCACCTGGATGTCCGTGGAGGGAGTACATGTATACAAATATACATGTATCTCTGGTTAAAACCTAGTTAAAACAAGAAAACAGGTTTGGTCAGGTGCACGCTAACCATGCAAGGGTTGAGGCCATGGTTAGGGGGCTCATTTCATTCTGTTCTTACAATGCGTCAGCGGAGCTGGTGGGAGTTTGGGGCTATGTATCTATGTATTTTTTTAAAATTTTGGTGAACTTAGTGTCGGCATATTTGTTTTCTTAGCAGGAGCTGTTTAATTGATTCATAGTTTTAACATATGGCAGACTGTTCCAGAGTTTGGGGCTGGCGAAAGCGAGTTGTTCCTCATTATTTCCGCACCACAGTAATTAATCCTATCTGCGTAGGCAAAAACGTTCTGGGCGTTTTACAGAGGTAATGGCGAAGATGCTCTATTTCCCTCCTAGCTTCAAGCGAATCTATTGAAGTGATGAATAACATTCTCACTTCCTCTCCTAGCCTCATGCTAACCTAATTGAAGTAATGTTGTCCCTTCCTTCTTGTAGCTCCATGCTAAGCTACACGCCTTACATTCTCCCTTCTTGTACCTAGCTCCATGGATCTAACGATTGATATAATGGTTAATATTCGCCACTCCCCCACTCTTGGCCCCATGCTAAGTTATAAAAGCAATGGCTAGCTCGATGCTAAGATTGTGAAGTAATTGCTAACATTCCTTTAGCGCCATGCTAGGCTAGTGAGGTAATCGCTAACATTGTAGCTCGATGATAAGCTAAGCGTGAGGTGAGGTAATTGCTAACATTCTAACTTCCCTCTTCTAGTGCCATGCTAAGCTAAGCTAGTGAGGTAATTGCTAACATTCTATCTTCCCTTCTCTAGCTCGATGCTAAGCTAGTGAGGCAATTGCTAACATTCCTCTAGTTCCATGCTAGACTAGTGACGTAGTGGCTAACATTCCATCTTCCCTCCTCTAGCGCCAAGCTAAGCTAGTGATGTAATGGCTAATATGCTATCTTCTCTTCCTAGTTCCATGCTAAGCTAGTGAAGTAATGGCTAACATGCTATATTCCCTCCTCTAGTTCCACGCTATGCTAAGCTAGTGAAGCAATGGCTAACATGCTATCTTCCCTCCTCTAGTACCACGCTATGCTAAGCTAGTGAAGTAATGGCTAACATGCTATCTTCCCTCCTCTAGTACCACGCTATGCTAAGCTAGTGAAGTAATGGCTAACATGCTATCTTCCCTCCTCTAGTTCCACGCTATGCTAAGCTAGTGAAGCAATGGCTAACATGCTATCTTCCCTCCTCTAGTACCACGCTATGCTAAGCTAGTGAAGTAATGGCTAACATGCTATCTTCCCTCCTCCAGCTCCATGCTAAGCTAGTGGAGGCAGAGAGGCAGCTTGGAGAGGTTCAGGGCCAGGTGAAGGAGCAGAGACAGCAGACGGCTGATAAGTTCAAAGACAAAGAACAGCAGACCCACGAGCTGCAGGCACAGCTGGCGCGAGCTCAGGAACAGGTAAACCAATTTCTACAATGGGACGCCAATCTTGGAAAGGCTGGTATTTCTCCTAAATCATACAAAACTGACTCCATAATACAGTATTTTCCAGACCAATGAGCGCACCTCTCTAAAAGTCGCGCCCCTGTTATTTTTAATATATGCGGCCATTTACTGAAATTAATATTTCGTTTAACAGAACAGAACTGAGATGATCAGTCTCCGAACAAAGTCTGAAAACAACATTGCTTGTCATAACAACGGTAAAACTAAACAGAACTATTGATTTTTTTTCCCCCGCTATCATCATGCTCCTAAAATTCATGCTCTGGTTCCTGTGTGTGTTCCCCAGTTGAAAGAGAGTGCCGTAAAGACCACAGACCTCCAGCACCAGTTGGACAAGGCTTTGAAACAGCAGCAAGACCTGCAAACCCAGCAGCAGAACACCACCTGCAAGCTGAGAGAGGCACAGGTCAGTGACTGTGTGCAGTTCTGAGGAGTTGATGTGGGCTAACTACTGTTTTTAATCGGCTAACTGTGTGCTGGCAACAGTTAGCCGATTGCAGGTTCTCTCTCTCTCTCTCTCTCTCTCTCTCTCTCTCTCTCTCTCTCATCTTATCCCTAGCCTACCCTCCAACCGAAGCATTGCAGCGACAAAGATCTATACTGCCACCTTTTAGGATTTACTCGTAGCCCACTGTAATTTGTTTGTCCCTTAAATTAGAATCTAAACTCTTAATAAACTGATAATAAAACCGAGAATAAAATCTGTCTGACAGTATATCTGGACATCCACATGTTCCAAGAGAAGGTATATTTTGTTTCCAGCGGCTTAGGGGCAAGGGATTATATTTTTTTTTTCTGAAGTTCAATTTCACCAAAATAGTTTTTATATATATAACAGATATATATATATATATCTGTTATATATATATATATATATATATATATATATATATATATATATATATATATTACATATATATATATATATATATTACATATATATTACATATATATATATATATTACATATATATATTACATATATATATATTACATATATATATATTACATATATATATATATATTCAAGAGGAAAACTTAAGAGGAAACTTAAGACACATCTATTTAACCTAGCTTTTACACTGGCACTTAGTCGCTATCTATTTATTATATTAACAATGTACTTATTTACTAGTCTTTGCTTTCATTTTAACAGCATTTTAGTTCGTTTTCATTATGTATTTATTTATTTATTATTACCATTACTATCATTTTATTTCTATACCGGTAAATATTCACACTGTTTTTAGTTCTTTTTTCATTTATTTATTTCATTCTATGTGTACTAAAAAT
>OMKY01057071.1:0-14834 GCA_900302395.1 Bregmaceros cantori | reverse complement strand
ATCGTTTGTATGAATGAATGAATGAATGAATTAATTTTATTTTAGGACAGACAGTACAGAGCCATTAAACATTTCAGCATGAGATATGTGATATGAAAAGATGGTTGTACAAAACGGGCTTAGCAGAGTTGCTATATTTCACCCGGATGTCCATGGATGGAGTACTTACTACAGTGGGGAAATTAAAACACAAGTAGAAACTGGCTAAAAGGTTGTCCTGATTATTGAAAATATTTTTGAGAACAATTGCTGGGTAACATACATTCAATTTAAAATTAATTTGTTCAGGTAGATGTGTGACAGTCGGGGTCTCTGAAAAAGCAGCTGGCAGTAGAATATTGCAGGTTGTTGTTCTGACTCAGACTAGGATTGGACTCGAGGTTTGACTTGCTTTGACTTGCTTTCTACTAGTCACACCCCTGAAATTGTGTTCAAACCTTTCATCTGCCGGCATCGTAGATATCGGACCTACTTCAAGCCGACCTACAAAGTGGGTTACAAAACGGTCACCGAGCTAGAGTGGCGCTGCTGTCCTGGTTTCTCTGGAGAAAACTGCCTGGATGGCGGATCCCCCCAGCAGCCAAGTGCAACTCCGCCCCCATCAAGATCGGCAGCTCTTCCCCGTCGTCCGGGTCTCAGCGGCCACCCCCACGGTCCTCGCCCCACACCGCCACCCAAACCTGGGGATGGTCAGATAGAGGCAGGCAGGCCCCTTCCAGCTGTACCAGACCACCGTCCCCTGGGGCCTGTCCCATCGGGGCAGCTGCCCGTGGGCCCCGGCAGACCTACTCAAGGTGAAAAGAGACGTGATTAACTACCTTATTTAATTCATTAATCAATTAATCAATTAATTCATTAATTAATTAATTTCATGTCTTAATAAAATATGTTTGCTTTCTCAATAGCAGTGCCAATTTATTTTACGTAAATAACTGAAATAAAAACACTTATCCTGGGGAGCCAGAGCCAACGAATCGTCCACGCATCGCACGCTGCTAGACTGTGTCCTTCTAATGGCGTGCGATGTGTGGACGACGGCAACCTCACTTTTTCATTGCTTAACTATAACTTGCATTGTTACTAGTTTGTCAAAACAATTTTATTTACTGCTTTTCATAAATGAATGCAATTCATGCTATGCACAATTTAGATCCTTATATTTCTCTTTAATTCCCCATGACACAATACATCTACAAAACATTTCTATATTTAATCATCGACATTCAAGCAAAAAAAAAATGTAATTAATCTACTATATAATCTATGTAATTACTTATTTACGCTCTGTAGGCAGCACATAAACACTGACTTCCTATTCAGCAACATGGATGTCTGCAGCGTTCTTCTATTCTTTTCCACAGTACTCAGAATAATTTAATGTCTGCAAAAATATGGAGACTTTTTCTCTGGAAGTGAACACTTCCCAAGGTATATCAATGTGTGTAATGTAATTTCCTCTTGGGGGTGAACAGTGTATATATCTAACTGTTGCTGAAAGCAGTATTATGTTCAAGGTGCAGAGCATCTTGAACCCTTGCTGTCATCCACTGCATGACGTATTGTCTGCTTAAAAAAGTAAGGAAAGGGAAGGATACTATCATTGTGTTGCAAAACTCCAACAACTGGGATCTCAAACTCAAATCACGTGGGGGCCGCTGGATGTATGGCAGGCACAAAGTAGAAAAGCACAATATAGAAAAAGTCTCATGCAGCAGCTAACAGTGAGGTTGCTACAATGCCAAAGGCTGCACTAACATTAAACTTTATTGTCTCAAGGACCGCAGTTGGTTCCCAAGCCACAGGTTTGAGACCCCTGCTTTAGGTTTAAAAATCATGGACCCTTTATTATTTTATTTTTTGGGGGCACAAACCGTTTTTCATTCTCTTTATTGAGAGATAGCGACAGGATTAAATCGGAAGTCAGGATGAAGAGCGGGGGGAGACGTTGCAGAAAAGCCGGAGGGGTTGTGTGAACCCCGACACTACTCTGCTCGTAGCCTGGGGGACACGCTCTCTAACCGCTCGGCCACTGTGCGCCCCCCAATCATGGACACCTTTCACTTCAGTTTTTCCCCATGATGGCTTTTCTTTTCTCATTCTTTGATTTTTTTTTGTTTTGTTTTTAAGTATTTTTTTGGGCGCAAGCACCATTTTTCCATTTTATTGACAGGGTTAGTATGAAGTGGGATGAGAGAGTGGGAAAGCACACCTGCAGCATACGTGTGTCGGGGGGAGCAATCTCCCAACAGCTGTGTGCCCTGTGAATGTTTTTATTTATTGTTATTTATGTATTGCTCTGTTTGCTCTCCTCCAACAAAAAAATACAGGCGTGCGGTGGCAGAGTGGTTATAGAGCACGTCCGCCAGACCACAGGCCGAGCAGCGCCACTGGTTCTCATATTCTCTCCGGCTTTTCTGCAATGTCTCCCCCAGACTCTTCATCCCAGTTTCCGATTTAACCCTGTCACTATTTTTTTCAATAAAGAATGGGAAACGGCCTTGCAGCCAGAAAATTACTTAAGGAAAAAAATATATGAATAAATAAAAATCTGATTCATTCGATAAATGAATTATGAACCTCTTATCAACTCCTTCCACTCTGCAGACTTGCAGACGCTATACAGAAAGCACATGTGTATGTAGAAAATCCCAATCACAAAATGTCCTATAAAGTACGAATGCAATCTATCAATGCATCTTCTTTACATGTGAAATTGGTGTGTTCAGGTATCATTTATGGAGAATATTTTGTGAACCAGATTAAAAAGTTAATTAACATTACAATTGTTCACTGGTCCGACTGCACTAATATATATTATATGCCAAACCGGACCAACACAGGGAGTAAGCATGCTGGGTCGGGAGTGACGGGCGAGCGTCTGGACCGCATGGAGGACAATCTACGGCGCCTGACCAACGGTCTGGATGCGCTGAACGGTGCTGTGGTCGCTCTGGAGGAAAGGATGCGGACCAGCATGCGGGAGGACACCCGAAAGATCCTCACCTCGCTGTTGAACAACAATCCGCGTCTGGTGGACAGCTCTGTAGGCTACGGGGTCATCTCAGAGGGTGGCCGCCCGAGGTTTGATGGCGTGGAGGGTGTGGCCGGGCTGGGAGACCTCGCCGGGAGGGTGACTGAGGTCAAGGATGAGCTGCGGGCAAAGGCTCACATTCTGGATGAGATTCAGGTACTAAAGGACAATAACATTTTAAATGATCAATTACATCTATAACATCTGTTACATCTGTTTTTAATTTGAATATATTCATTATTTAAGTCACCTTTCTGTATTAGTCAATTATTGGCATTCTTTGAATGTAAATAAAATAAATGTGAATGATCACATATTTTAAGAATTCATCCATTGTTAATTTTGTCTAGCAAAATGATTAATCACACATTTCTATCTATACATATAAGACAGGGATCTGAAATTTATGTTAGTGAATATGAAACATGTTTTTTGTTCCATTGATGTCTTCATTCAATGGCTCCTATGTAAAGTTAATTAAAGGTAAGCCAACTAAAAGCTATGTTTATCTTGTGTGTTGATCTATACTAACTGTTACATGGAAGGACAAATAGCTGTGCTGAAGGAGACTGTTGTGTTTCTGATTCTGATCGTGGTCATTCCTGTACAGGGAATGGTCCTGGGGCATGACGGCCAGCTAAAGCGCCTGCTGGACGCTGCCAGCGGGCGTCCCATCCCGGGAGGCGGAGCCCGGACGCCGTTCCTCGAGCAGATGGTGGACGCCAAGCTGGCAGGCATGCGGGCCGAGATCCTGGACGGCCTAGAGCGCCGTCTGACGGGCATGGAGACGCACTGCGACGAGCGCATGGTGGAGGTCCAGCAGCAGTGTCAACAAGAGCACGTGGACGGGCAGGAGCAGATGCAGCAGTCACTGGACGGACGTGAGACCGGGATCCGTGCGGAACTGGGAACTCTGCAGGCGCAAATCCAGGGGCTCACGCTCACCGAGAGTTGCTGTGGACAGGTGATGGCTTTGGTTATGTGGAAGTTTCAATGTATATATGTTAAATATATTAGTAAGAAGGGCCCGACTGATTTTGGTGGTCGATACCGATATTGAGAAAAATATGCCTATATATAATAAATTAATTTCAACCACTTCAGCAAAAATTTTAAACTGAAGAGAAATTGTCTTTTCAAGTACTTAATATTTGTACTCATTATTGGAATGTTTATATATATATTTTGAGTGATATCATTCTTTATTTTGATGTGTTTCTTTTTTTCCGGAATCAAATCCGAAAACAAAAATTGGGATTCTTTAGCATAATCATATGCCCTAATATACTGTATACTGCAGAGTTTACAAGGCAAATTTCACTTCCCAGAGCTAAAGACCTCCCCCACAAGCCGTCTGACTGAAAAGGGTATGGCCTCAGGCCACATTCAAACAGTGTCTCTTCATTCCGTCTCTGTATGCAGCACGCTACATGGTGATAATGTTGAATGTTAGAACCATTGTAGCACAGAGAGATGTTCATTACTCGCGGGCCACCCGAACTAACCACATCCTTGAGTTTTGCCATGATTAAAGCGCTTCAAAATTGACATTGAGCCCCAGGCAGTCTTGGGGCATTGACACAAAGCAAGATGGATGATTTCCTTCGGCATTTTCTAAGACCCGCATATAAGATGTCACATGTAAGACTGTCCATGCAAAACATGGTACACAACTTCCTGCTGATTACCTTCTTCTGAAGACTGGAGGATGTTGATGAATAAAGAGAAAATGGGTACTCTCTGCAAAATTTGGGAGATAGTGAAAGTTATTGTCTATTGCGAGTTATCCATTGGTGAGCCGGAGTAGATTTGTTTAGATGAAGAAAGTGACCGAGTGATGGAAATGGAAAGCAAATGTATTAAATGTTTACATTGCTGTTCACACAGGTCAACAGCCTCTCCCGCCGCATGCTCCAACTGGAGGAGTCAGTAAAGGGTCTCACTGAGTCTCAGAGGCAGCTGCAGACTGCGCTGACTGACCATAGCGTCCATGTTGAAACTTTCGTAGAGGCCCGTTTGGTGGACTTGGAAGGCCGCATGAACAACACCATTGGTAGCCCAGATGGAGGTCTGGCTGGAGCGAGTATCCCCGGTGGACTCGATGGCTTCAAGACCGCGCTGGACAATAAGCTGAAGACGCTGGAGGAGCGCTTGTTTGTGGCCGTGGAGGAGCTGAGTAACGCCACAGCACCGGCCCTGCTGGAAGGCCATGTGGTTCCGGCGCTGGAGACGGAGATCGAGTCGGTGCGACGGAGAGTGGAGGGTGATCTCGACGGCATCCAGAAGCAGCTGATTGACCTTGAGCTCCTTTGTACATCGTCATGTACGCCGGGATCCACACCAATAGTTGCGGGCAGCAGTAGCAGCAGCACGGGGCGGGGGTCAACCGGCACAGATGGGTGCAGCGAGGTGGAGAAGAAAATGAACGGCCGCCTCAACTCACACTCAGACCAGCTTGACGTGCTCAACAGCACTTTGCAGAACCTACTGCTGCGCATCCATGAGCAGGAGGATGAGGGCGCAGTCCAGGGTGAGATCACGCTGCTCAAGGTCAACATCAACACGGTGAACCGCACCCTGCGAGGACTGCGTGACTCGGTCACCTTCATCGCCAAGGAGGTTGGCCACCACAACGCCACCTGGCAGCAGCGGGAGAACCAGCTATCAAACCAGATGCAGGGAATCACCAAGCTGGTCGGCCACCAAGCGTCAATCCTCGGAGCTGGCGAGAGGCGGCTTGCCCACCTGAAGGGTGAGCTGGTGGCACTGCGGCGACGCCTGGCCGGGGAACTCCAGGGATGCCGGAGCACGGCACTAGGAGTCCAGAGAGATGTGAAGGATGTTGGCAGTAGGATTGCTCACGTGGAGGGCCAGTGCTCTAACCTTGGCGAGCTGGCATCACACTTGGAGCGGATCAGAGCTGAGCTGGAGTCGCACTCAGACTCATACCTTGCCCAGGTGAGCGGCACGCTGTCCGAGCACTCAGAGCAACTGGCTGAACTAAAAGACGAGATCAAAGACTGCGTTTCCCACGCAATGCACAATCGGAACGGAGACCAGTAGCATTTTTCTTTTGTTACAGAATGAACAACATGAACAAACTTGACATGTGTGTGTGTGTGTGTGGGTGTGTGTGTGTGTGCGGGTCTGTGTGTTTCTCAGTGAACATTGCCTTATCTATGCTTCCCAAAAATTCTGTATTGATGCATTCCATTTGCCATTTAGAAGTTGAACGTTTTGACCTAAAATTGTCAAATGACAGTGTGTGCTTTAACTTCTGAAGTCTGGTTACAATTCTAATCGTCATCATTATACTGCACAACACTGTTTTTCAATGAATATGACCACTTCCCATCAAAACATTCAACTTGTAAGCTGCAAAAGGCATGCACCAAATGTCCTGGCACAAATTTGTCTGGACATTCCTACAAACCGCAAATCCCTGGAGATCGAGACTCATAAGTAATGGGTCTTAACTTGCTAAACCTGGAATACACTGCACAATTTATAGCAGTATTTGAAGTGTAATTATCATCAGACACATAATTTCATCATTGCTTGTGTATGTGGAACCTCTTAGAGGAGCAACACGATGCAAAGTTGAAATATTTTATCAACGACGAGCATTTATTGATGCTCCAAATTCTGATGGTCTTGGTTCACACCCTTAGCCCTCTGTGGCAGGTATCTAAAAATCAAACATTGCAGCCTATTTAGAAAACGAGAATATGATGTAAATTTGCTGCCCCTTTGCAACACTCGACAGGAGAAGGGGATCTGACAGAGAGAATAGAAGTTGCTGGACTTGTGGCTTTTTGTATCTGGGTGGGTTTTTTTGTACAAAAAGGAAAGAATACAAAATTCAACCTGTGTCATCCCATTTCAAAACAAATGCAACATACTAACAATAACCAAAATAATATTTCCCAAATAATATTTTATTATTTTAAAGTGTTAATTTCGTTTCACAAACATTCATGACAAAATCAAGCAGTGTATTCCGGCTTTTAAAGAGGAATGGGACAATTTGGAGAAAGGAACATACTGCGTTGACTTGCCCTATGGTTGTATAGCTGGTTGTATAGCTTTTATGTTTTTTTTCTCCTTAATTTATGTGAACCATTATGTTATTATTGGTGCTGCAAAAAAAAATATTAACTGCGATTAATCACATACACTTTGAACATACTGAATGCAACTTGGCAGCGGTACTGAAACCTGATAATGTTTTTTGCAAAATCTAGGTTTGGTAATCTCAGTCAGAATTTGAAAGTCAATAGTTGTTGATCGTAACAACATATTTAAAGGTATGCAATTAATCATGACTAATGGTTTTGGCATCTCTATCTGCGTTACATTAAAAGTGTATTGTATCGAGGAGGAAGGGGGGGTGTAGGAATGCAATGTAGGCTGCAACCAATGATTATTCCAATTGACAATGAATGAGTTGAATATTTTCCTATGGACATAAAAAACATTGGTGTTTGGTACATTTTTGTCTGCAAGAAACTCTCTAAGTGATTAATTGTTGTCAATGAATTGAAGCATTTAGTGCCAACCATTTTCATGCAATTTGTTTTGATGTTTGAATGTCTACCAAATATTCTTTAGATTAAATTACATTTAAATGTTAACACCTTAGAATATAAATAAGAGGGTCTCTACTTTTCTAAAAACAAACAAAAAAAAGTATAACTTTTTTTTCTTTTCTAAAAATGTAAGATTTTCTTGACTGCCCATGTTCAGACTCTCCATTTTGATTAATCGATCAATCACATAGTACCTAGTGTTGCATTTCGTATTTTTATATACAAAACAGCACCAACAGATGGAGCATATAAGATGCTATATTGGGGCTGTACGCGTGAGCACACTTTCAAGTGGATGTGACATGAACACAAAAAACTTTTTCTATGTTTATATATTATATATTATTAGTAGTAGTATTATTATTATTTTGGATTACTTTTCAGGAAAAAACATGAATACAATTATTTCTCAACTCAAAACTCATCATATAGTCTGAAATGTAATACATTCACATATGGTTTGAATTATTTGTTCCACGTTTTGTTTTTTTTAAGTGATAATACAATCATTCATGTGACTACATTTGGATTGTGTCAATGAGCTTAATCAAATCATGTGTTTGTGTTCTTAATTTGGTGCAAATTATTTGTTAGAAATTATTTGATTCATGTTTTTCCTAAAAAGTCATCAAAATGGCTGGATGGTTGGCACTGGTGGTCAGCATTGGTGGGCCTCGTTTTGGGCACTCATAAACACGTTCAAAGGACTTGCTCACAAACATCACAATCACAGTTATTTCTTGTAGGAAATGATTGTACTTTCAATTAATCCGTTTTAAATCAACCTTTTAAATGCTTATTTCCATTTCATTTTGGCAAACCTTTTTAAAAATGTATTTCCATGTAAAAAAAAAAACGAACCAAAATCAAAACACGAATATTCCATTCAAAAACCTGACCCATCTACTTTAAAGAGGCCAACCTCGTACCATTTTTTTCACAGTCGCCACCACTAGATGGTGCTGTAGTCGTGTGTAATATCCTACAATTAAAAGCGAGTTCAATTTCAAACTTTTTCTCAACTGTGTTGGTGCCTCGTAAAAATTGTTGCCTTGCTTTTTGTTATCTTTAAACAGAACGAGTGTCACTATCACTATAATGAAGGTTGATTGAGAAGCTGAGGTGTTGTGCAATGTGCCTTTTTAAATGATATGAGTCAAATGCAGGACATTCGGTGTTGCTTACCGTCGTTGGGATGAACCAATGAAGAGCAAATCATTGGGTACACAGGAAGAAACCACATTATACTCAACTTCTATAATAGTGGAGAATGTTACACACTGGTATTATTTTTTAATATATACTGTATGTCAACTTGGTGCTATGCAATTTTTATAGATCCTTTACCACTTTGTTTGAAGTTGAACTTGGTGTAGATGACAAACGTAATTAATTTCATCATCTGTGTTCTTATTTTTATATTCCCAATTCTGCCAGTTGAGGGACTACAGTCCAAGAAGAAAATTGTGGAGCCACATTCATCCGGTAGCGAGACAGAAGTAATTCTAGGCCAATTCAAAAGATAATGGTGTCCTCTAGAACATTCTCTAGAAATTGTTGAATTGCTTGTTTAACCATTACCGCCCTTTCTCTTAATTAAAACGAACACCAGCTGCTTGAGCCAGGAGTCTCAGGACTGGGAAGGGGTGCCGTTTGGAAAAATAAGGGCAAATAATTACTCTGAAACTGCAGCTGTTCAACTCATAATACAGCACATACAGTACATACATAATAATTTATTTGATTGAGAAGTAATACTGTATTCGTCTTTGTAAAGATGAACTTCTAACTTCTTCAATTACAATGATTTACAATTACTTGAATTCATGGTGATTTCAGGCTCATTTTAGATTTGTATCAGCTGAAATATTCGTTTGAAATTAATATCATCATCATTAATATACGATGACAAAAATGCACCCTCCCATCATGTCTGGCTCATTCAAACACGAGCGACATATCCGTCATCCGGCAGTTTGGCCATGCAATTACCTCTACTCGCCGGTAGGTGGCGACATTGTTTTGACCCTGTATGACGCTGGAGTGCTGTGCATTTTTTTTCCTCATTTGAATGTATGACGTCACACCACCAGAGACAGCGTAAAAAGACTACATGGACGTGTACCACGTGTTGGTGTGACCAAATAAGCCAATACTAAAACTGAGGTTTTGTTTATTTAATATCTGTGTCTCAAAATAAATCTGACATTTCATTAAAAAAAGGCTGTGATTGAGCATTAATGATGTTTCATTTATCATTATATTGTGTTGCATTTATATATATATATATATATATATATATATATATATATGTATATATATGTATATGAGACAAACAATGGCATTATTAACGCGTCGAACATCAATAACGTAATGTGTTTCTGTATCTCATTAGCCCAAACCATTACGCCAGCAGCTATAATCTCGGTTGTCCTGCTTGACAGTAAGCATGGGGATCGCTTCCACCCACGTTCCCCTTGCAGGGTGACCGATGTATTGTGTGGCTGTCCACGGGAAGCATAAAGGTGATTTATAACACCTGAGATGGTGCGCAGCCATTCAGCCGTGCAGCCTGGAGGAAGACGCTCACACTGCACAATCCTTCTGAGCATCATCAGCACATAGTTTAGCCATGCGGAGTGTCTTCATATTGATCCATGCTCTGTCTGGGCGAATTACACAGCAACTTTTTTTTATTTCTAGGATGCCATTTTGTGACCACCATCATGAGTTGTTAACATTTTCCTTAAACTCTGCAGTTAATGAGCTATGGCCAGTCCATCCATCCATCTTCATCCGCTTATCCGTAGTCGGGTCGCGGGGGCAACACCTCCACCAGAGAGCTTCAGACTTCACACTCCAGAGCAACATTAGAGACCTCCTCCTCCTGGGGGATCCCGAGACGCTCCCAAGCCAGGGAGTTGATGTAATCCCTCCATCTGTGCCTTGGTCTGCCCTGGGGTCTCCTACCAGCCCAGTCCATCGCATTCTCTAACTTTAACCAGGGCAGAGATGGTGAAGGAATAATATGGAAAGTCGTCTAACCTAATGTAAAGGATAATGTGTTTCACCTCACTTTCATCTATCCTGTAGTATGACTTAAGGCACCACTGAAGACCACACCACTCGCATGGTGTCACTCCGTCTGAAACTTGTCTTACTCTCTTCCTCCTCTGTCGCCCCCATGTCCATATATTTTTTGTTTTTATTTTTCGACTGCTGCTAATAGATCAAGTGGCTTTACTCTGGCATTCAGTTCTTCTTTGGTGTGCACTTTATACGACATACCAAGGATCCTGCAGAAACATCTCAAGATTCAAGATTCAATAGTTTATTGGCATGTCAACAGGGTTGATCTGTGGCTTGAATTCTTCTCTCTAACTTCGCCGCCAGGTTCCATGTCAAGATCAATGTCAACAGAGAGCGCATCAGTCTGATCTTCAATTCGAAATTTGTCTTGGCAAGTACAGGCTGCTCCATCACATCACACATATATAACCAGTGGCGGACAGACTACAGGGCCCACGGCCACCGGGAAAATTCCCGGTGGGCCAACGCCCCTTTATTTATAGTGGTAAAAATCACCGGCGGCGGCCCACTGTCACAGGCCGGCCCACACTCTCTTAACCTAGTAAACCTTAGGTGCTATTTGGCCCCCTCTTGTGGTCACTTGGGCCCACTGCATACTTCAGTTTACACTTAAACGTAACACATGCTAAGAAGTGATTATTTAATACGTTTTCAAAATATTTTGAGTTCATTTCAGAGCATGACAGCCTGTATTTAAGTAGGACATTGAATCCAATAAACAATTGAACGTTAAGTCATCACACATTGTTTTTTGAGTAAAAGTGTGCACCTTTCCCCCTTGGCCAGAGCGTCTGTGCATTTATAAGACATAAGTTATGTCAATTTCATGTCAGATGTGCTCCGCTAATTATGGGGGAAAGTCAAAAATGCCCGGGCTGATTTCTACTCCCAGTCCAGGCCTGCTCTAAACACATTTGTACATGAAATTCATTGATATTTGAAATGGGGGTTTTACTAGTCTCCTTTTTAGTCGGAGGAGTAGACATGCAAAACCTCAACTGTCCAAGTGTGTTTTCAGGAAACACCTTCCAATAGAACTGATAAGTGAACATCAGTTCTTGTAGCCTAGTGGTCAGTGTCCTCTGACTGGTGTGTCATAGGTTGTTGGTTCAAATCCCACTCAAGGCTATATTATGCTCTACACATTTAAAACTTTAGCACACACATTTGACCAAAGCTTTAGAACAATTGGATGTGCCGAAAAAAGTAAAAGGTAAATCCCTAGTTTTTGAAAAACAGCTGTTATCAGGTGTTGTAGTCAAGTGGGCTGTAGACATGGACTGGTTGGTTCAACTACCACATCTGACAGACTTCTAATTTTGGTTACCAAATGTAATAAAATATGTGTTCATGGTTCAAATCCCACAACAGACAACACATTTGTTCATGCAATTTGTTTAAAATTCGTTCTGCTAGTTTCTTTTTAAGTCGGAGGATTAGACATTAGACGTGCAAAATCTCAGTTGTCCAAGTTTGTTTGCAGAAAACACCTTCCAATACACTGATTTGTAACTACCACTTCTTGTACCCTAGTGGTTAATGGTGTGGGCTGGGGTATGGGAGGTTGTTGGTTCAAATCCCACAAGAGACAACTCCCCAAATACCTGAAACTCCTTTTCAGTCAGAGGAGATGATGTGCAAACGCTCAGTAGTCCAAGTTTGTTTGCAGGAAACACCTTCCAATAGACTGACACATAGGGAACAGATCTTGTAGTCTAGTGTTTAGTGTTGTGGACTGGTGTACCAGAGGTTTTTCGTTCAAATCCCACTCAAAATTCTGTTAAACTCATTTAGAAACTCATTCAAATAACAGACAGTCAAGAAAAAAAATACACAATTAGCCGTTTATTCTAAGTATAAGTTAGCTTTTAGCAATTGCTAAACTTTCTTGGGGGGCGGGTCATGGACACGAGGTAACAACGTGTCAAGATTCTTCATCATTTTTCTTGCCCGCGCCAGTAAAAATGTGCAAACCCCCTGTTTTCACTCGTTCCGGAGATAAGATCCCCTAGTTTATCTCTCTCTCCCCCAACCCCCAATGCCGGGGGGCTGGGAGGGCTTTCATCACACCTCTTTGCACCAACCTGGGGAGTCTGTGTGTGTCGAACCCACAACCAGAACACCCGCACAATGTACAGAATATCTGTGCTCTGCCACGTCAGCCACCAGAGAAGTGCTCTGGAACCCTGTTCTCCGGCCGCTTTTATCATTTAGATCCTTTCAGAAACCATTTAAAATTGCTGACAAGATCAGGACTTGAACCAGAGGACTGCTGATCAGTCCTGGTTGTTGGTAGCGTTTACCTGCTGCAGTCACTCAAGGGTATTTTTTTTTCACAATCACAGATAATTACAAAGTATCCTCATTTTTAAGCCTTTGATCAATTAAATGTAAAATGTTAAAAGGTTTTTTTTTTCCAGGATATGAAGCAACAACGTCTGATACACCAGTCCATGACACTGACCACTATGCTACAAGATCTGATAGTTATAAATCAGTGTATTGGAAGGTGTTTCCTGCAAACAAACTTGCAAACAATTTCATGTACAGATGTGTTTAAAGTGTTGTCTGTTGTTGGATTTGAACCAAAAACTGTTGCTACACCAGTCCATGACACTGACCACTAGACTATAGTGTCTAGTGATCACAGATAATATATTGGACAGGTGTTTCCACTCGACCCGCCCACCAGGACATTTTTAGCAAATGTTAACATTCACTCACAAACAGCTTATTACGCCATTGGGGTTGCCCAAGGCTCTATTCTTGGTTCCATTTAGTTTCAGTTGCGAAATAGTGTGTCAACTCAGACTTGTTGAAGGTAAATTCTCCACAATCACAGAGACAAGGAAGTTATACAGACAAGGCTGCGGGAGGTAGGTGCACTGAGAGAGCTGCACACTCAAAAATTATTTTGTTAAGTTATTAGATCAATTGTGGATCGATCTAAAATAAAATGTAATATATATATATATATGTTGCACAAATGTTTATTTATATTTAAATTTAATGTCCAGAATATATTGCCCAACTTTGTAAACAATCTATCAATCAAATTCCCTTACCAGATTTATGTGGCTATGTGACCACTAGGGGCTACAGTAAAGTACAGTACAATGGGGATCAATGTTGTAAGGGATTAATACATTTTTTGGGGGTAATTTGAGGTAATAGTAATTTGATAACTTGTAGTACATTACTTTCCAACCCAGAGTACAGCGCACACAGATACATTTTGATATCTGTGCGTGGGCTCCAGAAACAGTGGAACTCCATACATCCGGGCTGGTTGCGTGTGTGCGCTGACCCTTGGTCTTTTTTCCAGATTCACTCTTTCCCATGGAGCGTGTTTATTGGATCTCTATGGGCTTAGGAATCTGGGAAATATTTGGAGCTGCTTCTCCCTTGTCCTCGCTCTGGGTTGAGAGCATGCAGTGTGTGAGGGCCAACACAACACTGAGCTCCCAGACTTGTTGGCAGAGTGCCAGAAAATGTAAAGAGATTAAGCTTGACAGTGAGTGGGATTGAGGGAGGAGGGGTGGGCAACGCCCCAAGACCATAACAACCATGGTGCAAAATATGTGGGTGTAATGGATGATTTACAAGTTCAACAAGTACAACACGTTTTTTTGTTATTCCAAGCAGGGCTTTGAACCAATATTTTTTCCAGAGCGTTTCGTTCCGAACAGAAACAGAATTATAACATTTCCGGTTATGTTTTCCACCAATAAATTAACGTTCCTGAACCGGTTAGAACAAAAAAATATTGTTCCCGGAACGGTTAATTTCGTTCCTGTCAGCTGTTTAATGCTATGTAATATTTGTTGCGGTGAACCCACAGCGACTCGCTACAGAGGCCCCGCTGGTAGCGCTCTACAGCCGAGGTCTCGTTGCGTGTTGGGGCGAACCCACAACAACACGCTACAGAGAGTCCCGCAACGATTCCTACTTCACTGCTGCATCGTAGATTTTATAAATACTCGTGTTTTATTTCTGAAGTTATCCCCAAGTGCAGTCCTTTGAGGAACGAAATAAAACCGTTATTAACCGGTTACCGGAACATAAAAAATACTAACGTTTCCGGTTTCGTTTCTGTTCCCTGGAAAATACTAAAAGTTCCCGGT
>OMKY01057067.1:0-17111 GCA_900302395.1 Bregmaceros cantori | reverse complement strand
CTTGTGCCGTAGTGTTACAAAAAATAGTACTTTTAGTGCTAGCAGTATGTGTGGCAATCTATTACTGTATCAATGCAAGTGCTTGCGGAGTAGCGCAATTGCGATGGACGCCACCGGCGCTGTGATGCCATACTTACTGGTGCCGCTTTGCACTCTTCAGATGGCATGTTAAACATGCACGCTCGCATTTATAATAGTTAGGAAGCTGACGCTGTTGGACCTAACCAATCACTCAGATTTTTACATGGAAACATCTCACTGGCCACCCTGTGTACTAACCAGGTAAGGAACTATCCATCCATCTATTTATAGGTGTCGGTGGTGTTGGTGATGAAGTATTATGTTGCTCGGCACAGGTGCGGAAGACGTGGCCACGTGTGATGTCACTATGGAGAATGGGGCTCGTTCACCCGTTAATAATAATGAAGTATGACTATTATGTTACTATGTTAGGCTACAGAAATGCACCAAAATGTAATCAATTCTTCCGTTTGTCATTTCCAACAACTCCATGCACTTTCCCATGACATTTTCCACGCACTGCCTTGATCGTCTCCAAAGCTTAACGTAGTACAAGCAGACGCAGAGAAATACCACTTCCTTTTAACAGTAATGATCATGCTATATCTTGTTTTTAGGAGACTTTGAGATGGCAGCCAAACTGTGTCAATACATACTCAATCTCATATTAACGTTACATTATTTAAACTGACAAAACTTAACAAAAAGGCAGTTCAGATATTGGCATAGTGCAAGTTCAGGATTATTACTATATGTATGAATAATTCTGTGTCCCTCTAGAGTCTAAAAAACAATCTATTCTACACAAATCGCACAAAGACGCACATTCACAAGCGGCACAGTCGCAGCCTATTCTGAAAAGTTTGTTCCACAATTGATGACACAGCTCAATGAGACATGTGTTTCCAATTTCAAACCCATGCCCACTGGTGCCGTGATTGGCTACCGAGACAGCCACTGGTACTAGAAGAATATTAATAATACATGCACATTTTTTTCCATTTCATATATCAAAGCCAACATGCTGGGCATACGAGAGTGTTAAGTGTGCTCGCTAAGCCTGTGGATTTGTGGTATATGCATGCGTGCGTGTGTTTGCGCGTACGAGTGTGTTAGCCCCGCGCCGATCACAAATCACGTTGTAATGTAATTGTTGTGCACCAAAAATAAGCTAAGAAGGAGTTAGGACCCCCTTTGTTCCCATCTAGGGCGATTGCACTTTGTGCACGTTGGCCGGCAGAGGCGGCGTTCACGCAACCATAAAAATAATTAATGACGACAGGCTTATAGTGGAGCGTGTAAGAAATATCCCCTACGCCCGTGACGCAATGTACACTTTAAAGCACTCCCTGAATAATAGGACGGCGCCAAGCGCAGTTCAGAGGTCACTGTTGACCGAACGGGAAGTTTGTCACGGTGTTATTCACGCCTCAGATAAGCAATTTCTTCTTGTTTTCTTTTTTTCATTCTTTGTTTGTCTTGTTTTTTTGAGACAACAGCCCAGCATGGAAAAGATATATATATTTTTTTTCTGGCGTTTTTCCATCTTTATTGGATAGGATTAGTCGGAAACTGGGTTGAAGAGATTGGGGGTAGACATTGAAGACAAGTCAACGAGCGTTGTCGAACTCGCGACACTGCGGACGCTGCGGTAGACATAGCGCCACGGGTCGCGTTAGGTGCAGTGTCCACAACCACCCAGCCAACACGGACCCCGAAAAAGATAATATTCTAACATGTACACTCAAAGACACGCAAAGACTGACTCTGAAGCAACAAATCGTCCATGCATCGCACGTGATTAGAACGCTCATTGGGTCTGGTGAAATCAGTGTCGAAAAAGGTGTATGCGGTACAAGCGACGAGGAGGCATGACAACCAAACTCCGCCCACATCTTGTGTCGCGCATACCAAACTCTACCCACATCTTGCGCCGGCCATACCAAACTCTGCCCCCATCTTGATTACAACAATTTGATTGGTCAAATTGGTTTTTGGAGCGGTTGAAGACACTGCACATAACGCACCCCCATTCATAGTGCTGTGGTTTCGATCACAGTGTCCGTAGTGCCGCGAGTTCTCCTACCCTCGTCGGCTTGTCTGCGATGTCTACCCCCGATCTCTTCAGCCCTGTTTCTGACTAATCAGATCCAAAAAAGATGGAGAAATGGCACTGATGAATCTGGCTCCACCCTAAACGAATGAGTGTCAGTTAAACTATGGTAAAAGCAAACTATGGTAATGTGCCTAACATTAAATTCAATTGTTCAACACTACATTTCACTCATCCACATAAGGCAACTGACTGTCCCACATTAGGAAGGTGCGAAAAAGGGCCCACATTGGGGCAATCTACATATATTTACAGTATACATTTGCCATATATTTTGTCTCAGCCCAGCCACTCACACTGATCTGCATACAGATACATACCAATCATTTTGTGAGTTGATAGAAATAACTTCAGTTTGAAGTTAGAATGGGCCATGTTCCTGTGACCAACTTGTGTCATGTGTGTTAACAGCATAGAGGCGATCCCTCTGCACACGTGTTAAAGGGCTAGTGCTGTTTTTCGGGGCCTGCTGGGGCCCGTGTTTTTTCTTCCCTCCTTCTCTCCTCATAATGTGAGTAGCAGGAATGGAAAATATTTTTGTATTTGCTTAGCGAGTGATGGAAAATAGCGACCCTGAGAACGCCGCTGCCATTGCTCTCGGCCGCCGCGGTGAAAATTCGGAACAATCAAAAAAAAAAGTTATACGACGGCCGGGAAGATCCAATAAAGTACGTCGACCGTGTCACAACGGGCAGAGCGATAAACGGTGTTAGCGCGGAGCTTATATTAGCTCTGCGGCGCTCTAAAGTCACTTCATTCCAACGTTATTGTCATTAAGGACCCAGAGGAAAACGTAAGGGCCACAGCACGAGAGGGTCAAAAGGATATCGTATAAGAGCCTTCACTGCTATTGCAGGTCGTACATCAGATTCAGCGAAGATGTTAGCAAACTCACCACTTCACTTACCATATTTTGGCTTTGGAATGAGGTAATGTAGTTAACCCTTAGGTGCCAAGGACTCATTGGGTTCTCGTGCATATTTCATATCTAATTCATTTCATATTTCTCATGCTCATGGGGGTGTAGGATGCGATTTTCACTGGGCTTTGCTGTTCACTGAGCTTTGCTTTTCACAAAACACACAGACGCAATAAAGTAAATTAAATTGAGCCATTAGACCACCCTGAAACAGTGATGTGCTAGACCCTATCCAAGACCTGCTCCTAGGCAACCCAGTAAGAGGGGGTGTAACATTGCTGCTGATCCCTCCTAGCCTGGTGAGCCAGAACCAACAAATCGTCGCAATGCATCGCACGCAATTAGAACGATCATCGGGTCTGGTTTAATCAGGGTCCAAAAATGCGTCAAAAAAAGTGTTATCCAGATAGAAAGAAGAGAGCGAGAGATCGAGAGAGAGTGAGAGAGAGTGAGAAAGAGTGGAGAGAATAGAAACAGGCGAGAGATGGAGACAGAACAACAGATGCAGAGAGAGTGGAGAGAAGAGAGACAGGCGATAGAGACAGAACAAGAGAGAGAGATATAGAGAGAGAGAGAGAGTGGGTCGGGGGAGCGCGCGCGTGCGCGAGAGAGAGCGAGTCAGGGAACAGAGGGGAAGAGAAAGTAAGCAACATTATTGCTAGCGATTGCTAGAGGCCGCCTCGTCACAGCTGACAAAGCCGGCATCTTCTTTGACCGTTATTACCAGGTTTGAGTGATGATCTAGCAGACAGTTGCAGCTATAGGAATATATGCGCTCGCTATGTTATGCAACAAAAGCTAGAAAATCCAATTGAGTGGTTCCTATAAAATTATATATATATATATATATATATATATATATATATATATTCCTTAAAATATACTGATAGACATTTTTGTAACAACCTTATTCATAAAGAATTCATAAAGAAGTGAATCAGAGTGGGACGTCATTGTGATTGTTTCCTATTATCACAAAAAAACACAAAACAAGCACTGTGTTCCAGGAGGTTTACACAATTATCAAAATGCCATTTTCATGAAGCATGTTCAACGTTCTTGGGGTATTTTGCAATTTAGCATTTTGGTAAATGCTAAATGAAGATTGTCAGAAATCCCCATTTTCTTGGAAGGGCATTTGGAAGGGCAAATTACATTCCAAAATGTTTTGGTAGACTTGTCTGCAAGTTAGCCACTGCCAAAGAGACAGGTCAGGGCTTGAAAACGAAAATCTGTTCCGAACGGTTCAGGCAGGTCTATCTTTAACATTTTTGTTCTCGGAGTATGAATCAAGAAGGAATAAAAAGATAGCTAAATAGCCAGATAGTTAGATAGCTAGATAGATAGATAGATAGATTAAATTCAAGTGATTTCAGGCTATATTGTGAGTGGAACAGCTGAAGTTTCAAATCAATAGTTTCAAATTATCTGATTAAAGTATTTTCTAAAAAGCAATCCCAATGTAACCCCCACCACTCAACTGAATTGCCTTTAAAAATGTTTATTTTGTTCATCCTTGTATCCTTAAATACTACAATTTTCATTTAAAACATTTGGGGATTTGAGGGGGGTAAGTGAAGGTTATGGTCCAGAGAATACAGCGAACAATGTAATATCTTTGTGACACATAGCAGAAGAGCCAATTTCAGTGGGAAGGCAGTGTTGTACCCGAACTTGGTCAAAGAATGTGGACAAGACATTATTTTTTCTTAATGAACGTATGATTGTGAACGCACTCTTTTCTTGAGGTTATTGAACTGCGCTGTAGTTTAGTTCAGAATTTGTTCATATCATATTTTAAAAGCCATGAGAGCGAAAACACAGCAAAGAAAAAAACACATTCCAAACACATTCTATCCACCTCTAAGAATCTAACCCAGCCCCTAATCTAACACAATGTTAAAACAGTTAAATGCTGTCTTTTGTTCTTCTTCTACACTGTCAATAGTGCTGACAACCTCTAGTTCACAGCGACATGAAAAAAATGAATGAAAAAAAGAACAAAAAAGTCAATTTTGGGGAACCACCTGTTCATAGTTCAAAATGATGACCTATGAACGATGAATGAACAAATTCATTTTACAATGACTGAACTGGTATTTGAACAAGTTCATGTTGAAAGTGAACTTGCCCAACACAGTGGGTAGGACAGTAGAGAGAGTCTCCTCTCCAGCAGTTGTGTCGTTGCATTATGTGTCATTAAGAATGCAACAACCTTATTAACAGCAGTCCCTGGCATTCCCAACAAACACATTTGTAGGTCAATAGAGACGACACCTTAATGACAGCGTCTATATTGCCTGGTGCTCTCTGCGTCTGGCCTGACATTTAACAGAGATCCACTGAGCTCCATTTGTTGCCTGGAACTCCCAGTCTCGGTATGGAGGTGCGTCCAAAGTAGATGAGTGCAAAGTAATTTTGTTTTTGTTTTTTCCGCTGTGCATCAGCAGGAGGGATACACACAAACACACACACACTCACATATGTACGCCAAGCAAGCTGCAAATTAATGTGATGAATAGTGTTGAATGTTGTGCAATGCCATCTCAGTTCCCTGAAAGGGTTGGGAAGGTTACTTTTTAAGTCATTTGTTACAGTTACAAGTTACTCATTGAAAAATGTAATCAGTAACAACCGGTTTAAACAGTATATACTCTATGCTCGGCCCTGCAGCGGTGCTTGGGCAGAGGGTTCTGCCCGGCGGGGGGGAGGGTGGTGGGGGGAAGGGCGGCGTGGGCCTGGACAGGTTCAGGGACAACGCAAGACGTGATGACGATGCTGGACTAAATGTTATTTCATGTGTGCAATCCCATTACCCCCAATGTAACTGTAATCCAGATTACTTTTTTTAAATGTAGTTGCAACGGAGTACAGTTACTTTATTTTTGTAATCTGATTACATAACGCCAACCCTGACTCTTACTATTATATTTTTATCATTATATTTTACAATAATTTTGACAATGCCGACTCTAGTGTCAGAAATCTCGGCCGTTGCTGTTGAGTGCACCATAAGTGAGTGCACTATATGGGGAGTTGGGAGTAGGGGATAGTGAACGACTTCGGACACAGCCTATGACTATGAATCAATGTGATGTTGGGGCTGGCTGTAGCTTATTTGGGAGGGTGGTCGTTCCAACGACCAGAGGTTTCCAGACCCAAAGGTTGGTGGTTCGAATCTAGGGTCCGACAGTCTCCATGCCAGAGAGTCCTTGGGCATTACACTTAAACCCAGATTGCTACCAATGGGTCTTGGTTGAGCGACTTTCATGACAGCCACCGTCATTAAAATGTACATAATTTCCCTAGGTACCCTATAGATTTCACTAGAGTAAAAAGAACATAAAAACTGATCATGCAGATTGTAATCTGCAGCAGTTCATCAGCTATATGAAGTGGGACTAATAGTAATAGTTTTGAACAAAACAAAAGTTGGCTTTAGGGGTAATCTAAAAGTTAAAATGTGCCAATGACATTTAATTACTGATTACTAGTATTATTAAGTAACTCGTAACTGTACTTAACTTATTAATAAGTTAATAATATGTTATCTTCCATGCACACACACACACACACACACACTCAGGTCCGAACAACCTTGACTGGGAGTTGAACACTCGAGACCATCTGTTTGTTCCCATTGTTCTCCTGTTGATTTATGGCCGATATCTCAGTTTGTGTGCCGCGCTGCGCCTGCTTTGTTCAGGCGGTGATTTATCGTGTTGATCTGAGTTTGTGACGTTTCCTCTTCTCTCTCTCTCTCTTCCTCCAGATGGTCCGCTGGGGCCCTGCGGCCTGGTCGAGGCGACAGAGATGTGTACACAGGAGTGCCTGGTCCTGGGACACTCTGACAACTGCTGGATGCCCCCCACCCTTGGGAGCTACCACAAGTCCCCGGTGGGCAGCTTCAGCTCATCGCAGCGAGAGTGGGGCACAAAGGACGCGCTCCTCAACGGACACACGCTGAGCCGCTCCTGGAAGCCCGAGGGGGGCCGCTCGGACCACTACGGAGAGCGCAAGGTGTTTGGCAGCAGCGGGGACGGACACTTTGTCAGTGCACCGCCGAGCCACGCTGACGACATCCCACTGGCCAGTCTCAAGTCTGCGTACCAGCCGACTTCCTGCCCTGAGAGTCCCAAGGAGCAGCAGTTATAAAAGAGGGAACTTGCTGTAACCATGTGTCTCTGATTCGCCTAGGGAAACACTCCTGCCCTCCTTGTCCTAACTTGTACAAAACTTTTGTCCTTTTCCTCCCCTGTCCAATTTTTTTCTTTCTCTACGGGATGTCAATTGATGCTTTTGCCTTTGCTGCCGCCGTCTGCAGGCGACTAACCTCATTTCCTGTAGCGTCCGACAAGCTTCACACCAAAAGCTAGTGGTGTGATGCCAGTTATGTGTGAGATCTTGCTGGTCCTTTGTCATCCAAGATTGCGAACGCTACAGTCTTGTTTTGACGGCTTTTGAATCCTGATGCAATGACGAGTGGAGCAAATGGTTGGGTGCGATGCAACCAAAGTGGATGCGAGCTCGCTGAAGCACTCACTGATTACAAATCAGGGGACATATACGGAACATGTGTGCATGGATGTCGTGCTATGGAGTGACAGCATTTGCTTAAGTGCACCACCAAGCCTGCGAACGCATATACACTCTCCAAATTGCTTTTGATGTGAATCAGGCCAACCATATGAACAGTCTTTTTGCATCTAATTGTTATTGTTGTTGTTTTTTTGAGGCAGTTGGCAAGAGGGTCTTTTTGGTTTTGGTTGGTGCACAGAAATTGTTTGGGTGAAGGAAAAAAAACCTGAAAATATAAAAATGTGTAAAAAAAAAAAAAGAAAATGTTCTTAAATATGTCGCCAGGTGTTTAATATATGCTGATATCTGTGGTGTGGTTGTTATTGACTTATTTGGGACTATGTTAATGAACACAATCAACAACAACAAACTGTACTTGGGAGGAACACTGTCTCGTTTCCTATTCTCTCTCTGTCTGTGTGTCTGTAAATAGGACCTATTAACCGACCATTTACCCCTGTTGTAATCGGACCCGAGTAGGACAGGACGATGCGGCTTTCTCGTTTCCATCAAACTCAGCTGGACCAAGATTTTTTACAAGGCTGCAGAGCATTTCTTGTGCGAGGGATTTACCTGAATTAATTTCATCCCCAGTACACTATATTCCACTCAACATTTTATTTTACTTTTCCGAGTGCAGTGACCACCCCTTAATTTAAATATATATGTATATGTATTCTATAAGAAGGATGTCAATGTTCAATATTCTCTACATTATTCAATGGTGGGAACGTTCCTCTGAAACCAATTTTAAAGTGTTGAGTGAAAATTCAATAGCAATATATTTGTAAATGGCTAAATGTTTTATCTAACGTTGATCTTAATACTGTACACATTTTATGGGAAGTGATTTCATGCAATCTCAAATTCTTGGGCGGACCTAGATATTTTTGGTTGCATATGGGACTATAATTTCCTTAGAGAATATTTTTCCATACGTAGAAAACCCAACAACAACAAACTGAATTCAATGTGCCTTTGTGGTGTTTTTTTTAATTAAAAAGAAGTACATTACTTTATGAAAAGGTCACAAACACATGGAAGCATTGTGTCCATTTGAAAACAACACTAAATTATCTCTACGAGAATTAAAGCGACACAGCAGCAGATTCTACCATTCCTAACGTCTTCTCAAGGAAGGCTCGAAATGGTGCCGTAGTCATACCATCCACAGACCATTTTGCTGACAAACTTTACCAGCCACTATACCTTCCAATACGTACTTATCCTTCACAACTCATAATCACCTTTGCATTTAACACACTATACTCTACAACACTTACCCACTAAACTTCAGAACATATAACACATCCTCTACAATATGTAGGACACGCAACCTAAAAAGTGTCTTAAAAAGACTTGAAGCCAACCCTTTGGTTGGACACATCCACAAGAAGGACTAGCCTGGCGATCCAGACCCAACACATCGTCCACGCATCGCACATCATGTGTGGCGATGCTGACTTTCCCAGACCCAAATGCAATGTCTAGCGATGTGCAATTCATGGACAATGTGTTGGGTCTGGCTTGCCAGGCTAAAGAAGGAGAATTCACAAAATGCTGACGGTAAGAGATAAAAACCGGTACAATCCCTAGAGTCCTTAGAGCCCCCATTCTTAACCAGAGGTCCAAAGACCCCTAGGGGTCCGCGAAGGAATTGGTTTTAAACCGGGGTGTCATGGGCCGCCTGGGTGCCGCCCGTGGACGAGCGGCCCATGACACGGGGGTCCGCAAAAGGTCTGAATTTGTTGATACAGCCTTCCACCAGCTGGGTGCAGGAAGTGAATTTTTCAAGAAATGAAACAACGCTGGCAGGCTTTCATTGTTAACTAGCACCAAAATACACATTTTATTTTACAAGCAGTTTAAAGTGATACTATGCATATTTGCCATATTATCGAGTTTCAGATTCGCAGAAATAGCTATAACCCTTTATATGCAGGGGTCCCCAAGTTACTTTAAGACAGGAAAAGGGGTCCTTAGGAGAAAAAGGTTAAGAACCCCTGCCCTAGAGTACCTGCCCGTCTTTGTACAGGCATCGATCAACCCTATACAATAGGGTGTATCAAATTGAAAAATTTTAATTACAAGATATAATTTTTGACTTGCATTGTTTCGATAGGGTTCATGTGTTATGTGGCACCCTTAAATCTCAATGCAATTCCTCAAGATTTTGTGAAAGTTGTATTTCTGGTCATTTGAACATAATGCAATGCCAGCCGAATTGATATCTTGTAATTAAAATTTCCCTTTTCAAATTTGATGCACCCTACTATACATGGAACTTACAGCCACTTGGATGTTAACACACAAAAGTTAAATAGCCAGTTATTTGAGACACTACCTTAATCTTAATCTTAATACTAATTAACACCATCCCTTATAACAGCTTTAAATATAGCTCATGATCCTTTAGAAGTCTCACCCTACTACAGTTTTACAGGACCCTTTACATAACGTTAAGCATCTCTGGCCAAGTTATACCTGTTATCCAATGCACTTTACCTATTCTATACATAACATCCTTTATGGAATTTAGTCCACTATCCTTCACAACGTCTAACCCACTATCCATTATAGGACTGCAACTAACAATTATTTTGATCATCGATTAATCGGCCATTTTTGCTGATGATTAATCGATTAATTAATTGGTTCATTTTTCATTTAAAAACAGAAGAATTAGTGACGTAAAATATGAATTATTAAAAGTTTGCAATTTCATTATAGCAAACGTCTGCTGCTCTGCCATCTTCACTTATTGGTAACATTTCCAAGAGCCTACTGTTCTGTGTTAACTTTATGTTAGTTTGGTTTTTCAGTTTTTCCAAGTTTACGTGTAATTTATATTCTATTATACAAGTTACTGTGGGGCTTGACAGCGTTCAGTATCCAAGAAAATGGGTGGGGCCATGACACTGGGAATGGAGACTGGCATTGGGAACAACATATAGGCAGTCCGTTTGAGCAAAGAATGGACCAAACAAGGAAACGATTAATCACTGGCAATTAATCGATTACCAAATTAGTTGGTGATTATTTCAATAATCGGCTGCAGCTCTAATCCATTATGACTCATAACTCACTGTCTATTAAGAAACGTAACCCAATATGACTACTACTACCCTGTAACCCACTATCCACAGCTCAGCCCCAGTCTGGGTTAAACACAAGTGAAGGTTATCAATAATTGTCAGCAAATTGGCATATTGTACTGCGCCCACCTTGACAACTTCCTTTACCGCTCCCACAGCATGGATGGCTTCATTTCACAAGGGAACAGCATGCAGCAAGAAAACGTTCTTTAAAAAAATAAGGAAAAGAAAAAAAAATAGATTTGTTATTTTGTGTTTTATTCTTATTTTTGTCAGCAAATAAATTGCTCCAGAAGACTGTCATCCTATTTGCCGGGGGAAATGCTTGACCTTGCTGCGGCTTTTTCAGAGAAATGTGTTGTCATTTACAAGCTTTTGTTGAGATTACACACAAGATCACATGCAGCATTTCCAAAAAAAAGATATGATGGCATATTGTAAAGGAAAGGAGCCAAATATGGGATAATGAAGTATAATGAAGATGTAAAGCATTAAAAACATTACACACACACATACACACACACACAATCGCCATTGTATTTCCAGCAGAGATCATGCAGGGATCTAATATGTAATATTCAGGAAAGGACAATAAGAGACGCTGGCTTAGGAGGATTATAATAAAATAATAAAAAAATAATACCAATAGTAGCAATAGTCTCACTATTCTGATTCGCGCTATCCCCCCAAAAAAATATCTAATCAATATCTCATCAATATCACAAACAGAACCTGTTTCTGCCTAGTCAATTTTGATATTTGGTTCTTGAATGCAGACAACTATTTTCTATGGGCCTTTAAATTCATCTTACATTGCTTTTCCATTGGAGTTCGGTGACGCTTGTCACGGGCGGCGCGAATACTCTAAATATGCGCACGTGCCAGCGGTCTTTCAATGATGTTGAATGTAATAATTCCGTTTTCGAGCCCTGGTTGAAGCATGTGTGTATGTGAACTGTGTGTGGGCCCCGCTCGATTCAAATCCCGCATCCACCGCCTCGCTTGTTGCCCGCACATGTCTGCATCGAATGACATCGGCCTGGCTGCCGCGTCACACGGCAACTGGTCGCAAATTCTTGCGGCACGTATCAATGCTGCATTTCTTCCCATCCACTTACATGGCATTTTCGGAGCTCCAATGGAAAAGCACCGTTAGTCCAATGGCCGTAAACTCTACTATCATGCCATCATCCCAACTCACCACCAGACTACTTTAATGCAACGCTATGCAACTTTTTGTTAATTATCCTATCAGTGCAATTTTTGTTGACGGTTCTTACAATGGCAGAAACAATGCCATTGTTAGCATGCCATTGTTAGCATGCCCCTAACTGTATTATCATTGTCCTACAAATTACGCCATCCGGGTCAGAGACACACAATGCTGCAAGTGTAGAAATTGTCTGGACAACGCTGGAGCCAAAGATAACACAACAAAGCGTCCACAGGGAATAAACAATTCTAGTGGCCGGACGACTTAGAACAACGCGAAGAAAGAAAGTGAAAAATGCATAGTTAGCGACAGTGGAATAGCCAGAAATGTAAAAGTGTGGGCCGTTGGTGAAAGAGTGTGGACCTATTTTTGACGGGGGGTTTGGGGGTCCTCCCCCAAGAATATTTAAGGTTTTTTAGATAATAATAATAGAATATAATATACACATACATACATGCATATACATGCAATGTGCCCTCCCACCTTCTGCAGATACGGCGTGGTGTCACCTACACCCGAATAGCGCCACGGCCCTCTTGTGGCCAACGTCCTTCAGTTAGTTGCTCGTTCGTAGCCTATTCACTTTTCACTAATGTATGTTTACAGACCTCCGACGGGGTGAATCAGCTGTCAATCATTTTAGACACTTTTGATAGGGTGGGCCTGCTGTGAATACCCTGGCCCTTTACTGGCTACGCCACTGGTTAGCGATAAATGAAGCCCAAAATTGTGCTTTATTTAGACTTCAGAAGGGAACATACTAGCAACTCATTGTCGTTTTTTTCTAGTTGAAGAGCGTCTTAAATTTGATACATGACAGCCATAAGAGACTGTATGTGGACATTCAATGATAACTTATTTTCTGTTCTCAGAATTAAAAAATAAATAAATGAAAAAGGCTGTTGATAAAGCTTTTCGAATGAACAAGCCTCGGAATAGCCAATGCCTAAGAAAACATGCAAGTCCTGCATAGTTGATGTTTTCTGATCACCTGACCAAACAACCCCCACCCACCACACACACACACACAGACACACCCTACCCTCCCCCCTTCCCATCATGTCCCGCACTCAACCATTTCTGCAATTAAATCTGCAATCACAAAATCACGTTTATCTTGTGAGGGGAAAGGGTGGGGGGATGGGGGATTTATGTCTTAAGAAAGCATTGTTTGTAAAGCACTTTTCATGTTACCGTCACCAGACAAAAAAACCTTCTGTTGTTTAGCGGGGGTGGAGTGTTTGAAGGTTTGCTTACTGCAGTTTGTTTGTCGTGGGGGTGTTTGACATCACAGATATTGAACCAGTTAATCCTTGTTATTATTCTACAGGTATACAGCTACTGCAATAAATGTTTTCATTACGCTCATGGTTCTTATGATTCTTTGTCTTTGTCACGCCCTGCCTTCCGAGCACATCATGTCGGGATGCTGTTATTGGGTGTGTGATGATTATAAAAGCTGCACTAGAAGTGTGTGTGTGTGTGTGTGCACGAGTGAGCGTCTTTTATTAATATTTTGTGTAAAAGGTCAAGTGAGTGAACGACTTGCACTACTAGCAAACTCTCACCCTACTGACACAGACTTACACGAGCACGCTGGACACACACACACACTAAAGAGGTTAATGTCACCAAAAACTATGCAAAAACAATTCATGTTTAGCATTGAAAAGGACACTTTTTAATTTGTGCGACCGAACACATCTCTGATTCTCTCTCTCTCTCTCTTACACATACACACCACAGAAATTCTAAGGTCGCTAAATTAAATAGTAATGAAATGTCACATTTGAATATTTGTATAAATACGTCAAAATCAACATTTCTCTTCTATTTTACCGATTGTTTCAAAATGCAACATGGATGCATGACAAATAGCTCTGTTTTTTTACTGTCCAACAAATAGTTTGAATTAATTTTTAGCAAGAGGTACTTTATTGTTTTACAAATATACAAACTGTCATGCCCAACCGCACCATAATTATCATTATTTGGCCTTATGATTAGCCAGGAATTATTATTGTCATTGTTATTATTATTATTATTATTGCTATTATTATATTTTATTGAGGATGCTGTTACCATAGCTAAACACAAGTAAACAAGTACATATGCACCCAGAGTACAAATAGCAGGATTTTACAATGCTTGAAAGTGAAATAAAAGTACCAAAGACGTAGCTCCAGGTATCGTTAGATGGTATGAAGCAGCCTCGCCGGCAGAAAGTATTTGACAATGTAATGATGTTTGCACCGAGCAGATGGAGTGGAGACAATAGAGAGCCTTCGTTTGGGTTGGACGATGAGAACGAGGTGGAAGATTCCGGGGTTACGCACCCTGTGGAAGGAGACTGTAGAGGACAACTGTGGGCAGAAGCCAAAATCATGCAACATCCAGACAATGAATGAATGAATGTTTATTTGAACATGTCAAACAAATTAGAGATTATATATATATATATATATATATATATATATATATACACAGTGTATATACAGATTTATATCATTATAGTTCATTATACATACACGCACACAATGTCAACCAGGAAAGGTTAGCATTGCAACAATATCAAACGTGTAGTTTAACCAAAACAAAAATCAGAAAACATAACAAGTGAGTAGTATAATACAACGTCCTTACTCTGGCAGTTGTTACCTGACTAGTGACGATGACAGCTCACCGGCCAGAGGCGCACCTCTCCGCAACAAAAAAACTCAAGGCACAGTTCGGCGCATCTCAGTTAAGTTTATTTCAGTTAACGGGGAACGTGTTTCCACTGTTCTTAACGCAGCCACGAAGGGCTTCATTTTGATACGCCAGTGCTCACCCCCACCCTGCGCATGTGACACCCCTCCCTGAATTCACAACACTTTGCTGTGGCCGCTGCACAGCAGGAGGGAGGTGGAGGTGGGGTGGGGAGGGACAAATAAGTTGCAGGTGCGCACGTTGTGGAGCCCAATAAGGAACTGTCTGATGTGCCGTCTATGAAGAATTGATGCACAACAGAGGCGGAGGCACCTTCCTTCTCTCAAATTCAACCAATTATATTTCATTGCTTTTAGACTCAGATTCATATCAAGTCGTGATTGCATAGTCATGGAATTTGAGAGATTCATGAATTAGCCTCGGGATGATTCCTTTGCCATTCCACTGATATGGCAGGATGCACTCTCAACTCACCAAAAAAATAAAATACATAAACTAGAACCACTCAGAGATTGCAAACCTGTACCGTATTATCAATGCAAGTGGCGCGTGGACGATGCGTTGGTTCCGGCTCACCAGGCTAATCCATCTATCTGTAGGTGTTGATGATTAAGTACAATTATGTTGCTTGGTGCAGGCACGGGAGTCGCGGCCACGCGGCGTGACGCCACTCCAGAGAACGGGGATCGTTCACCCATTAATAATAATGGAGTATGACTATTATGTTACTTATAGGCTACAGAAATGCACCAACATTGAATCACTTCTTTCGTTCGTCATTTCCAACAACTGTGCAAAATTTCATCCAGATCCATGCTCAACTTTTTCAGTTATCCAACGCGAGCAAAAACATAGCCTGCTCTGCGGCTCCACCCCGGCGCTGGTAATAAGAATGCTTCCGGTTTTGTTCACTGGAAAGTACAAAATGTCCCCGGTTTTCGTTTTCGTTCCTTGAATGGGTTTATAGGACTCTATCCGTGCCCTGGTACCAATCATGAATGCAGTTCTAACGTCACCACTGAGGACTTACCATCCAGAGCGGAGTAGACCAGTGCGGGCGTGCTGTACGGGCCTTGCCCAATGCCGTTGAAGGCCTTGACCTTGACCCAGTACTGGCTGTAGGGCGGGACGGACGCGTCCTTGTGGGTGTAGCGGTGGGCTTGGGGGTCCGACAGGGTCACCTTGCGCCACTCGGTGTCGTTGTGAGGTCTGAAGACTACGATGTAACCAAAGCCCCGACCGTAGAAGTACTCCCGGTCTACCGGCTGTGAGAAGCAAAGAGTGACAGAAAGCCAAGTATGAGACCGCCAGAGGGTGAAAACCTCTGCCAAGGTCAAAACTTAAAAATTAAAGCTGGCCAAATTATCACGTTTTTAACACGTTAATGCATTGTCTAAATCAAGGCGCCATTATATTTCATGTAATTAATGAAAAGAAAACTCTGTATCTGGCTGCCATATTAGAAAACAAATATTAACATTTCCTCCGTGCGGCACACGGCATAAAGCTGGTGTTGTGCCAAAAAGCTTGTGCTCGGCTAAAATCGGCTTCCTTACTTTATAATATGTCATAAATGTCTACATCAACAAATTAATAGTAGAATCATGTTGAATCATTATCATTCTTACATTGGAATCAGATCGAATCGCTACCCTTCTTGCACTGTATCGAATCATATTGAATTGTTATTTCAATTTTCAATCGAAGGCCACCACTATTAAAATATAATTTAAGTTAAATTGTTTATTTTAAGTTTGGAGTGTTTTGCTAGCTTGGCAAGCCAAACCAAACATCATGCATGCATCAGATGGACGTTGCATGGATTGAAAGGGGTGTGGCATGTGGTGTGGGGGGCATTATTATTTTAAGTTAACAAATCACAGCACAGTAGGCCTGACAAGTAACAGAGTAGGAAGTGAGGCTTTCCCAGAGTGCCCGCCTCAATGCTTGCCAGGTTAGAGTTTTGCAGGGATGTTTGGTTTTTAAATTATCATGCACATGTGAAGGATATATATTTAAAGAACAAACGACATTGCTGGTAGGCCATGATAGTTAAGAGGCTTTCTGCCCTCCCCTTCATTCTTGCCTAATTGATCCAGGTGCATCCCCTCAGCTGATTAACTCTCTCCCCTAGTGATTGGAAATTCTACCCGCTCCTAAACCGTTTACTACTACCCATCACCTTCCCCTGCTCCACCTAACCAAGATGGAAAAAGTGCAGAGTATGATGTGACGTGTATGAAGAGTGTGATGTTCTTTTGTCACGTCGCTTGGCTCTGTTTATGGGTTATCTATCTCACCCTGCGTGCTGGGGTGAGAATTCTCTACACTGCTGCTGCTCCCTGAATTAGTGCTTTTCCATGGTACTCATGGAAATAGGGGGGTTCCTCCAAAAAGAGCCATACCGCCAAGATAATTCTAATTTCAATAGAGTTGCTGCTTAATCTTCTGTTGTGTTTCTTG